>CACVKI010144249.1:0-14229 GCA_902732785.1 Trichogramma evanescens
AAAAAAAAAATACGACGAATTCATACAAAAAGCTTCTGGCTCCTCGGAACTAAAACTGTATTGGGTTCCGGCCCACATAGGCATAGACGGTAATGAACGAGCAGATTGCCTCGCGAAGACCGCAGCCCTAGCTCAACTTCCTCACGTAAAAAAAATTCCATACACAGACCTATTAGAAAAATTTAAAAACAACTCTTTTGAAAACAACAACAATACTATTACTGAACAAGGATCATATAAAGGCAAAATATACTTCCAAAATTATTATCGTAAAACTGGGAAACCATGGTACTGGGGTATGAACCTAAAAAGAGAACTTGTAGTGACTATAAACAGAAGCAGGGCAAACCATTACAACCTAGCTCACTCTCTGGCAAGACTAGGAATAATTGAAAGCGGCAGGTGTAGCTGTGAGATGTTTGACGAGGACCTCAACCATGTTATTTGGCAATGTAAAAGGTATAATGACCAAAGAATAAAGCTGCTCAAATCTCTAAAAGCACTGAATTATACAATTCCACTAAACATAGAAAGCTTTCTCTCGTGCAAAGATATAACGGCAATAAATGTAATAATGGATTTCTTTAAGGACTGTGGCTTGAAAGTCTAAAAAAATGTATATAAAAAAAAAAAAAATGTATAAAGTCTAAAAATATGTAAGACATAGAAACTAATCTTTTGTAAGCTGAATAAACCAGCTAGGTTTGAAAGCTTTAAATAAAAAAAAAAAAAAAAAAAACATACACACAGGGAATATAAAGAAGAGAGGAAGAAAGAGAAAGAGGAGTGGAAAGGTGTCTTTATAGTTTTTGTTGCAGCTGCGACGTTTTTTACTTTGGTCGCGTCGCGCATGCATCGCGTCGCATGCAGGCCCAGCACAGCTCTCTTATGTGGCGCGCGCGCGCGCGTTAGCGCATTTTCAGAGAGAAACAGGCCACAAAGGATAATTTATGGTTGCGACGAGACCGATAAAAGCCCATCGAATAAGAAGAAGAGGGAGAGAGACGAGAAGAGAGAGAGAGAGCAATGATACGCGCGTACATATAGGATGCATAACTACGACGCGCGCACATGATAGAAACGTCCTACGTTTCTCGATATATAAATGGATTTTGTGTGTTTATGCTAACGAATCATATCGGACGCGGCCGAAAGAGATCGTTAGCCGAGTGAAGCTGCAATTGTCGTTGTTGCAGCTCGCGAAAAAGAATGCGAAATTTCGAAATAAGCCCCCAGCAGAGCCTCCTGCGACGCAGTCCACGCGCGCTAAAGAATCGTCTCGCCTTCTTCCCACACTCGGCTGTGTCTCCCCCACTCTCTCTCTCTCTCTCTCTCTCTCTCTCTCTCTCTCTCTCTGTTGCCGTGCAGCCTCCATGCATATTGGTACCAAAGTGTGTAGCGAGCCGATCCCGTCTATATAAGCTACTCTCGCTTCTTCCGCTCCGTTTCCTTCTTCGTCGGCTCTGAGTGCATGGTTCGATGCAAGCCTCCTTCTGCGCCCCCTGTATACCTGCACCTCGCTCGCGACTAATGACGAGCGCGCACAGCCTCGCTGTAGTAGCTAGTCTCGAACACCTACGCCTCCACCGACGGTCCAGCACTTGACTTTTCTATACCTATTTCACGGACGCGCATTTTACCTTTGATTTTACGGCTCGAGTTACTCTCGCTACCTCCATCTGTCGGTTCACTTTTACTTTTACTACCCTTTCCGCTTGACTTGCTGAAAAACCTTTTTTCCCTTTTCAAAGCCATCTCCTTATTTCTCGGAAAATATGCAATTATAGAAGACGTTTGCGCTTTCATTTATTACCGACGCAAAGAGAGAATGGTGAACTTGCTCGCCGCTAAAAGTCTGCTATAAAGCTGGCGAGAAAAATCCTCAAAACACCTTTGGCGCTGAAAATAAAAGCTATATAAAAGGGAGAGTAAAAAAATTATAGATTGATCATACTAACGCAGTGGAGCTGTACATTTCGAGAATTCTGCCAAAGTCAATAATTGATCGATCGCTCGATAAATAGAAATTGCTTTTCGCACTCGTCGAGGAGAAAAATTTGCAACGCCAAAAAGGCCCTTTGTTTGTTTCTTGCTGCAGTCGAGACTCGACATACCGAGGCTTGGTAGCGCGCAGCAAAAAAAGGCTAACTAAAACCTATCGCGATATACAAGTACAAAAGCTGTGAAATTACACGTTTCTTCGAAGCAATATCGTTATATTTCCTGCTTCCTTTCATCGCGCGCTATTAAATGCTCAAAGGTGCGATACTCGCGCTTGATTTTTGCTCCTTTCGTCGGAAAGGCCCCGCTTTATAATATTTTGTTGGCGCTTATTCGAGGCGTTTCGCGTAATACCTCGTTTCTCTTGTCTTCTTTTTTTTTCTTTTTCTTCTCATTTTTTCCTTAACGTCGGCAGATTTTTCACGGCTGATGATCCAGAACTCCCAGAGCGACCGAGACACCAGCATTTTTCACCTTAAATCGTAAAGAAAAAAAGTGCACAGAATCCGCGCTCCCCGATAATTGCACTTGACTCCGAGAAGTTGAGTGTTTATATATCGCGAGACTCTCGAGCGGCTGTTTAAATTTAAAATTCGCGCTTCGTGCAACGGCCCGCAGCACACTTTTTATGCTCCCTCAAATTCAAGTGAAAAGCCGCTGCAAAATTGGAATTCTGCTTCATTACAATATTTTCTGGCATTTGCTTCGCATTTTTCTCTTTGTTGATTTTGCACTGTTCTTACTTCATATGTTTCTGAAAACTTGTAGATAAAGGATAAAAATAAAAATACTTCTGATTTAAAATTTTACACTTTTCATTGAGTAGATGAAATTTTATCATGAATACAGCCTAAAATAGTGAATTATACGTATAATATTTCTCTTAGAGTTAGAATATTTAAGCAAAGCCACAAACTTAACAAACAGTATACATAAACTCATATTTCTCTTAAAAATTATTATCTTTTTTGTATTCCGTGAGATGACAGTCATCTTAAAATTCTATGAAATAATTTTATAACAATGTCAAAATCAATCAATAGAATTGATGAAAACTGTTATAAATGGAGTTAGTAGCAGAAAATGTGGTTGGATAACAAGACGGCCGCTTTTTGTAATTGTTTTTTCTGTTTTTTTTTGTTTTGATTCATTCAGACCTCATTAACATTTCTTCTTAACAGTTATAAAAACATATTTATTTAACAGCCAGATAATAATGATAATAACGAAGATAATTTATTAATTTTAATTTACTTATATATAATATAACAGTTACCTGATTATCGAAGCATACAAATGTAACAATTGATCTTTACCGACTTCTCATGTTCACTCTATCAAACCAAATACATTCATGTATTTAGGACCTCGTGACAAACGAGAGTCATTATGTACAATCTTTTAACAATTATTGAAACAACTGCAAAAAAACCATAAAACTTTATTTTTATTTTGGTCGATTTACTTCTATCGTAAAAAATGTTGCCTTTGAATAAGTAGCCTGAATTTTCTTCAAATAAATTTGGCACAATTCAAATAAAGCGAGAGGAAGTTTAATTTGTATTTTAATTATAAAACTTTTATATTGTTATGAAACATATTCATTTCAACATTTATTAATCAAACCATTTTATATAAATATGTTTTTGACTGTCCCCCAGTTGAAAAAAATTGCATGGATATCCGCGTAGATTATCCACGTGGATTAGCTATCCACGAGGAGTAGACATGGACTCCACGTGGATCATACATGGATGGAAAAAAATTCTAAGTCGGTGGTTTTTCAACTCTTCGAGGATCTTGGACTTGTTTTGCGAGCTCGCTCCAAGTATCCGCGAGGCTTTGTCGGTGATTCGTCGGGGATTTTAACTTCTCCACGTTGATAATTGGTCAATCCACGAGGGGTTTCGTGGAAATCCTCGTTGATTGTTTAAAAATCAACGCGGAGGTTCAAAAGTCTACGAAGATTTTAGCGAAAATCGTTGTGGATTAATCGAAAATATGCGTAGGTATTATATCAATCCACGCGGCTTACCTACGTATGCAATTTATTTAATCCACGTGGTATCTATGTCCGATCCACGTGGTATCAATGCCCGATCCTCGAGGAATCTATGTATGATCCACGTGGAATCGGTGTGATAATCAACGCGGATATCCATGCAATTTTTTTCAACTGGGCCATGCTTACTATACTACAAATGTATACATTTTAGATCAAATTTTGTATAATCTTTATCAATAAACTAACATTATTAATGTTCTTCTTTTTAAAAATGAAAACAACATTAATCTAAAAAATTTTACGGTATTTTGATTTTTAGAGTATTTTTCGTATAACGTCAGGTGTTACTGGTATATTATATACATTTACACATAAAGAAGTATATATATATTTACATATAAACAAATGGATTTATATGTACATACATATATTTCATGCTAGTAACATAAAATCGGATAATTTACATTTGTTTCGTTAATTATACATCTTAGCTTTGTACAAGGGTGATGCGTCAACTTTTCATAGTATGACTTATGTACAATTTTCATAATTTTAAAAAATCTTTTTCAAATATTTTATTAATGATTCAACTCTTTAGCACACATTAACTTAATCCAATCAATATATAATCTAAACGGAAGAGCAACTTTTCAGTCTAAAAGTAAAGCATAATGGTAGTATAACACCCAGACAGCGAAAGAAATCAATCAGATTGAGTTGGAACATTAGAACATACATTTATTATAATATGAAATACATCTTTTTTAACAAATTCATTATAAAGAAACCTGTTTTTGCGGGTTATTTATCATAATTAAAACAAATATATGTCCTTTATCGATCTTACAGTTCAAATGTTTTTTGATCCAAAACAATTAACATCATCATACGGTTACATAAAACGGAACGTAGATCAGAATGCCATTCCAAAAGATACTTATCACAGTAAAATATGAAGCTTTAACAGCCCTACACTTTTTGATAACTGTTTAAATTCGATATAATAAATATATAAAAAAATGAACATAAATATAAAAAAAATTTCAATTCATGGCACTCTTTTCAAAATTCGTTTCTTCTTCTTATGTAAACCCGAATTATATTTATTTATAAGAAAAACAATTAACGAAAACGCATCAACATGTCTACATATGTTTGCGTAAACTTGAATTTACTATCATTGTTCAAACTAAAAATTAGTATTCCATACGCAACCTCTCCTTCATTCGTGAAGTACGTCATAAAACTTTTCTTAACAAAATTCATCTTAAACATAATATTATAGCATAAGAAAGAAATATTCTGTCCATAAAATTTTATGATTTTAATAATAATGTCAATTGTATTTTATATTTACATTTTTACAACGCATAAAATTTTTATGTAAAGTGCGTTTGCATCCAAAACAAAGGCTTCTCAAAATCGCTAAATAATTTCAAAACTTTTCTTTCTTGGTTTTTAATTACTGATAAATTGATTTAAATTATATCTGATTTTTTAAATTATTCATATAAATATATTATAATATACCACGCTAATTTGCCTGATCTAATGAGTTCGGAATCAATTGAAAAGTCGTATCTAATTATTCGAATTAATAAAATTGATTTAAATAATTGAAAACTTTGTCTATTACGAGTAATTACTCAGGTGGATGTAATTAATAACTTTATAATAAAAAGTTGTATAAAATTATAAAAATTCTTTTTATTATGAT
This sequence comes from Trichogramma evanescens, assembly GCA_902732785.1. NCBI lineage: Eukaryota > Metazoa > Arthropoda > Insecta > Hymenoptera > Trichogrammatidae > Trichogramma > Trichogramma evanescens. The sequence continues at coordinate 5,724 of CACVKI010144249.1, forward strand.
ATAGGTAGGTATTCCACCTTTATCGACGTATAATCATTAATGAGTACTGACAAAGTTTTTTGCCATATTTTGAGTGTTTTAAAATCACGAATATAATAATATTAAAAAAAAAAGTAAAAATAAGTTTTATTTTTGAGGTTTTTGGTACGCCACACATTCAATCATTGTTTCAATATTTTCAATAGAATTTATTTAATTTTTTAGCAAAATAAAATTCATCTGATTTTATAAACAATAACAGATTTTCAATAATGATGTTGCATTATAAACTAAGCTATATAAACTACAAAATTAACAGAAAATACATTAAAAGTCTTTTAGATATACAATAACCGACATATAATATAAAACAGTGACAAAATTGGATTTTGCGTTTTTAAAAGTAATAAGCTTAACATATTTGCTATAACAACTTTAGGAATTAGTAATTCATCATAATTTCGTATAGTAAATGGTATAAATTTTTCATAATTAATAACCTTCTATGAATTTCTTCATGTCTATACAATATCTACAAGATAAAATCTAATAAATTTCTGATAATATTGATATAACTTTATAATAATCTTATAATATATCATTAGTTTTCAACGAGTAGAAGTATTTCAATTTTTCTCAACATATTTTACAAATACCCATAAAGAAATTATGTATCTTTGAATTATTGCTTTAAGATTCCATAGAGATCTTATTTCAAAGACACAATAATTTTTCAATCTCTTATAAAATTTGCGTACATATTTAATATGTATTAGTTGAAAAAATATGACGCCTGTTGCATTAGTTTACCAATTTTTGTGAAATGCATTTACGATTATAAATACATTAATTCAGGTTTTGACTTTTCATTTTTGTGGTATAAATTAACAAGTATGATTTATTGAACTCTGAATTTGTATTCTTTTTTGTTTCATTTTTGATTGCACTTTCTTTCTCCTTTTTTTCTATCTCTCTCTTTTTCTTTTGATCTCGCGTGCATATATACATAAAAGAGTTTAGTGACAGACAAATTTTAAAAATTGATATGTTGCGAGAAAATGATAAATCATTTTTCAGTAGTTCAATAAATCATAATTACCCCTAAAATTTTATGATTTTTTTGACTATACTAAACGAAATGAATCACTCATTAGACACTTCAGACTTTGGTATACATTTGATAACAACACTTTACTACCCTCTAACATGCTTCGAATACCTAGTATTTTCATAATATACTTCATTCCAAGGTCTTTTGCGACTTCCTTCGAAAGCAGGTCGACGAACAAATTGTTGTTTTTCAATGTTTTCGTTAAAACCTCTGTATGATTTCATGTTGTTCTGGCTATAATTATTTGCTATCCTTTCATCGATCATTTCGGATTTAAATTCACCTTGGAGAGCGGATGTGCAAACACCTGCGAGATTAAGAAGGGCGTCAGCACCTTCAGCTATTTTTCGTTGCTCATCCAAATCTTCCTGACATATAGGAGCCGCTGACACCATCGGAGATACAGTAGCCATTGAAGAAAGTGGAAGAACCTCCTCTTTACGCATGCTACAAAAGAAATTATTTATTTGTGACATGGTAAATAAATCAAAATTTAGAGAAGAAAAAATTTCATATAATGTGAGTAACTTACTTTTCAAGTCTTACAGAGGTAATCAAACTGTAAGTGTGATCTTCAGTTGAACTTCTAGTTATAACCGGTACCATTTTACTTTCCGGTTTTTTCTTTTTTTCTTTAATAAAAGAATCAAATTAATTTTCATGTTGTTTGAAGTGATAAGAGTTTAATTAAAGATAAAAACCTTTATTGTTGTTGAGAACAACCGGACCGTGTTTAAAAGACAACATTGCCGCAGCAGCTTCGTCGATTTCGCTATCAACTTCTATTTTTGAGTTTTCTTCAACGGTCGTGGAGGCTAGTCTTTTGGATAAGTAAGGAAAAAGTACGGGATCAGGAAGCCTAGTATTATTGTTCGTAATAATGTTGGTAGTAGTCGAGGTAGTTGTTGTTGTTGCGGCTGTTGACTTACGAATAATTTTTTCAGGTAACGAAATTGTAACTGGTGTTGAGCCATTGGAGATGTTAGGAGGTGGTAAGGGGGCACGCTGCATGGCTTGAAGGAGATTCGGTCGGAACTGTGCATCGACCATCCATAACGACCCTTTGCCAAGATTCTGAAAAAAAATTTTAATTTATTATAATTATTTTTTGAGACTATCATCGTAGAAAAATAATTCTGAAACTCACTGGTGATTTTTCAACTTTGCGGAAGCACTTGTTGAGACTGAGATTATGCCTCACGGAGTTTTTCCAGCCCGTAGGTGCTTGTCGGAAATACGGAAAGTGTTCAAGTATCCACGCGTAAACTTCCTTAACAGGGAGTGCTTTGAGCGGACTATCTTCGATTGCCATGAAGATGAGGCAAGAAAATGAATATGGCGGTTTACTATTTTTGTGCAGGTATGGATCATAAGGTATATGATTTGGATGTTTGTTACGAGTTGGTTGGGGTAGATTAAAATTGGTATTATTATTATTATTATTATTATTATTATTATTGTTAATGCTGTGATTGTTGTTGTTATTGTTGTTGTTGTTGTTAACGACTATGTTGCTGTTAATGTTGTTATTGTTAGAACGGGCCTTGTATAGGACATTCTGCATCGATACATTTTTGAAATTTTTGCTCTGAATGTCATCTTGAAAAATGTCAATCTTCAGGGCAGATGGCGATGAAGTTCTTTTGTTGTTATTAACGTTGATGTCACTGCTCACGACGTCAAAGTAACCATCAACAGGCAACTGGTTAACGTTAAAATTAGCGTAACAATCATCAGAACTCGATACGGAATTTGTGGTCTCCGATACATCCAGACTGTCCTCGCAAAACATGTTGCTCTCCACATCGTTAGCCTTTGTACTTCTTTCGATAGTTATAACCTGCTCTTCTTGCAAGCCCTCGTATTTTTCCTTCTGCTGCTTCTCAGAAATATCCAGGCTTTTGAGTATATTTTGCTGGTGCAACCAGCTGAGCGAGGTGAGATCGTCGTCGCTGACGGTTCTCTCTTCGTTGCCACTGTTTGGTTGCAAGCTCTCGGGCCTCATTGTTACGACTTCTTCCTCCATCGTACTACCCTCCTCCATCAGACAAGTTGACTGATTCTGATCGCCTTCCCTTGACTTACAAAAATTGTAAACATTGCTGATCGTTTTAGAGCTCATCTGCTCCTCAGACGGGGCAACGGGCATAGCAACAGATGCTTCAGCTCCTCCACTGTCTACGTCTTGAGCATCGGGTCTATCTGGTGCCATATTTGATTTAACCCACTCCTCCTTCAAACTTTTGACACTGATAAAAAAATTTTCATTACAAATGCAATTGCTTTTATATCCTTACGATATACTTATTTTTTATGATTAAAAATTAGCCTAAATTATTCAATACACAATTAATTAACAATTTATGTAAAAATTCAATCTAATTGATAGGTGGAGTGCAGGTAAATTTAAAATTGTATCGTTTCAATTCAAAGACTTTTTCCCGAAACAATTCGCAGTCGACTGACATTGTAAACATATATAGTGCTTAAAAATCTTCATTTTCATTATATTTTATTCAATCTCATCTCAAGAAAATTTGAGGATGCATTTTAAAAAAATGAAAATTTAAAAATGTGAATATTTTTGTGCGCATACTACGGAATTTTTTTTACTGCAATATCAGATAACCGTTTCAAAAGGGCTTGCGGTTGTTTACTAGACGCATGTTGAATATCGTTTGCCTAAGTTTTTTTCATAATTTACTATAGGTTCCCTAATAAGATTAAACGGAAAGTTTATCTACATTAATTTTGCATACAAACACGAGGACAATAAGTCAATACACTTAAACCGGCTTATGTGACGCAGACTTTTCATTTCTTTTTAACATTCATTGATTACGTAATATCGATGGTAGAAATCATTACCTAAAGTCATTTCCAAAACTTTTTTTATTTAGAAAATAAGTTTAAAATAGCTTAATATTTATCAATGGAACTTCGAGTTTCAATTATTATCGTTTATTTTTGTAAAAGTAAAAGTTGATAAGAATATTCGAAAATATAACAATAGCAGTAAAAGTTTGGTGTGTAAGTGAAAAATCATGACAGTTTAGGATTGCGTGCATGCAAAGATCGTGAAAAAAGTTGGGAGAATTTTAACGATTAATATGGAGCTTCGGTGTTCGGTGGCCTACTTTATTGCCGTATAACTATAACTGTTATATATACACAAACAAGGAGACGACGCGCATTTACATAACCTATCGATAAAAGATGCACGAACCCGAGCACGCAAAAGCTCGACGCATCACCGTGCGAACTTTTACATGCACGCGAATGCGCTTATCTTACACACCATGACGTTTCAGAAAATGAGAGACGCGCAGAATAGACCATGTACGAGCGAACGCCAGAGGCTCTCTCGCCTCGTTAATTGCGCAAAAAATATTGACAACTTAACCTATAAGATGGCGAACGTGTGTATGCACCAGTTCAGCGGAAAATAACAAAAACATCAACAGCACTAACGACAACATGAGAACGCTTTCTTCTTACATATTGATTGAAATTTTGAGTTGTTTAGTTAAATGCATTGATACAGTTCGAAAATTTGATATTGTCATGCTGTCGATATGTTTGTATAATCAAGATAATAATGCAAAATTTGCATGTACCTGGAAAGTATATGATTTTTTGGCGCAAATTCCGGAAATTCCATTAGTTGTTGATAAACATATATAATATGATTCTTTCGTATAACCTTTCAGAAATATTGCCCCAGAGAAAATGTCATGATCGCGTGCATCGTGTATGCACCAATTGTCTTGCATCGATTACTGTTTACGAATTCGCATTGCAGCTTCGGTCTGGTAGCTGCACAACTGGCCTATTCAAATCAAAAAGTTCACTATGCGTGCAGGATGACGGTGTTTTCGACGCTGCAAAGCTCGAAGAAAACCGAGCGAATCATTTGGCGAACTGTGCTGATGTACTAATGGCTGATGCAAACACACACGCGTAATGAAGTCGGTAAGAGGAGAAACAGCAGCAGCAGCCGCAACAGAGGCACGCGTGTGTGCAGTCGAGACGGCCATAGATTTGCCAAGGTATAGGCAGGAGTCGCATACGCAAGTGCTTGCAGTGGCCTGCAAGGCCAAGCTTGCAACTTGCAGCTAGAGCCGAAAAATCGTCTCGAACGAAGAGTTGCTCCGAGCAACGCGACATGCATTCCGTATCCTCGGTTACACATTATCGAAATACTTCTGCTGCATTTGAAACATTTTTCATCCTATTTTCGCATGTGAAACTTGACGCAATTTCTTTTTTACATTTTTTTCTTTTTCGGTGCTGTAAAAGGTCAAGTTTGTACTTTATATTCAAGTTTTCTGATTGTATAGTGTATTCATAGATGGTATTCGTAGATGCCCATGTCAACGTGAAAATTTAGCTTTTAATCTCGTTTTCTGAAGCATTTTCTAAATTTTTTTTTAAAAGAATTAAAGTTGCGCTGGAGAATATCAAAATAAAGAACCTTTTAAAAAATTGTTTAGTTATAATTGTATCTGAAAACGGAATAGAAAATTTGATTTTTACGATGACTTTGGGGTCTTCATAATACGTCACAAAATCAAAAAATTTTTTCATAAAATCTAACCTAAGCTTTGTACTCGAGATAAACATATTTTGAAAATGGCATATACATATTTTACGCGGCTTTAAATGTTTTAAAATTCATATTTATTTCAAACACAAGTACTGAACTACTGTCGTTAACAAACGAATGTATTATTGAAAAAATTGAAGAAAACAAAAAAACAACAAAAAATACGATAAATGTTTTTTTCATATAACCACACTTTTGATATCATACAAATTTTAAAAAACGTCAAGATCAAATTCCTTCACAAGAGCAGTTTCACACTAATTCAACTATGTTGCACCCACAATTATTCGGAAATAAATAAATAATATAAACAAAACTTACAGGTAATAGTTTTTATTGCGCTTCATCTCTAATGAAGAGACCATGATTGCACGCTTCGTGGGTGTGTGATGATGTGTTAGTTTGTCTCTATCTCTTGCCAACTAAACATGTTATACAACTAACTTCAAAATCAACTAGAAATTCTCGAAGTTTTGAGTCCCATTACTCAGATATAAGTCAGATAACGAGTCTCATCTCAACGAAGTCGAAATCTTAAAATGAAGTTTTGCGCACGCGCAATAGTAAAATCGTCTGCTACATAGTCGTTTGTTTTCATGGATCGTGAAACAGTGACGAGTAGAGTCCCAATCCAAAACGACATGCGACCATGTTTATGTTATGTAAGCTTCGCATGTAAACACTTTTATTTTTGATCGAGATGAAGAGTTGAAAAAATCGTAAACAATTGCATTTCTATCAGGATTTGTCTGATGAATATAATAATTTTGTAAACAGATGATTTCAATAATAGACGATTATGTAAATATTGATATTCGTCAAATCAAATTTTGGTGGATGAAGCTTCGATTCAAAAAAGTTGGTAGAACTCGAATGCCGTGTCATGCGCATTAAAAAAAATGAATGAATACACATGTGCAGTTAGTTAATCATTAAGGGGAACATCGTCATTTGAGCACATTTTTTCGAAAAGCTATGTATAGGTGACACATTTCATTTAATTGAAAAACATCGCAATAATATTAATGGTAAACAGGTAGAGGAATATTCAACACCACGTTCGACCAGAAAATTTCTCGTTTCAAAATTGTACATTAATTTCTAGAATGTAAATGTTTGATAATATTTTCAAGTTAAATCAATGAAAACCTTTTTTGATTTAAGACAGTGACAAGACAAAATTGAGTTTAGAATTAAAAAGTTCTTACATTTAATTTAACTTAAAAATTAAATTCAGTCACGATAACGATGTTACCTATTACAAATTTATTAGTCAGGCGTGATAAAATTTAATGATTTTCGAATAGACTAGTTGAAAAGAATACATCTAAAAACAATCACTCATTTTTATTATGCACAGTCTAAATAAATTATGGCAGCTAATCCAAGACATTTCAAGAAAGGTTTAACATTTCGGTGCGTGATGTATAATATTCGCGTTCGGGCCGCTTCGCAAATCAGCCACATGTGGCGTTTCTGCGAAACTCTTGTCGACTCCGATGTTCGAGATTTACGTGCAAAAATGGCTACACAGCTTTAAGCACTATATATGTATACAAAGTCGCTATTTCTATTTACACGGCGTCTCGTAACTGTTTTTTTTAACCCCCATTGAAAAATTGATGAAATGGCACTGAAAAAAGTCTTGGCGATCATTGCGAATAATCGCTAGTATCATGCTTTTTATATTAGAACAAGGAATAATCGCGTTGCAAAAAAGTTGAGGGTTATGTGGTTGCGAATATTTATCGCTGCAATACTTTTTTAACGCGGAGAGAACAGAAATAATTGATTAAAAAAAACTTGAATAAATCGTAGGCTTGATAGTCGATTGTATTCGGTGTTTATTGCCACTAATTTACCGATTTTATAAGTCACAACACAAGCGGCGTCTGTGGCACACGTTTGCACAAAAACAAGCTACGAACTTTCCCGATTGTTGAAACAAATAAATAGTCAATAAAAATTCAATAATGTTTATGTACTCACAGTTGTAATTGAAAAACCAATGGTCTCACATCAACAGATTACTTAGCAGCTACAGATGAAAAGACCATTCGCTTATACGTAAGAGATAGATGTGCAAAACGTATGTAATGTATATAACTACACATGCCAATAATGTACACTGATGTTACAGACTTGCTGCGAATGTATATATGTATACAAACTCACTGTTGAGTCGGATAATATTAATTAAAATTAAACGAGCGAGATTGGCAAGCTGCGCACTGCGCAGATTCTGTGCTTTGCATTGAGTGACGAGACTTGAGACTTGAGTTTTGCTGACCATTGACGATGGACGACGGGCTTTTACAGGTCTGTTACGCTAAGAGCTTCTCGTGGTTGATTGCCTCAGCTTACGAAGCTTCTCATCATTGTAGACTTTTCGCACAAACCATAGGTAACTATGTAGCCTACATACTACAGCTGGTCTGATACTCTACTAACTGACAGTAAGCCCGGTTCTACATAGAGCGTTTGGCTGCGTTTTCTTGACGCGCGCACTTACGCGTGCGTAAGCGCGGAACGTGGAATCAAGCGGTACCAACTCTAAAATTATTTCATCAAGTGAAAGGCAATATTTCATTCTTAACCCCATAAAAACTCAATTCATAATAGCATTTAAAGTCTAGAGTAGTTTGATTCTCCTATATAACTGCTACAATAAACTGCAGAGTTAGCAAAAAATTATTCTGTCATTTTTATATATTGTTAATTTTGCAACAACTCTTTGCCTATTCGCACTTCTAAGCATCAAACTACTCGTAACTCCAAAGTCAAACACAACTTAAGTTTTTATGAGGTTA
>CACVKI010144252.1:0-15129 GCA_902732785.1 Trichogramma evanescens
AAAAGTATGAGGAAGCTACTTGCCAATAAATTGGCAGCGGTTTTTTTTTTCATGTTTTTTTCAGTTTTGTCATATTTGTCCTAAAACAAACTGGTTTTTTTTTTAAATAAAAGTAATCCTTTTTTTAAGGAAGAGCTTTTAACCTTTGACTTAGGATATCAAGTGTAAAGATTCACCGTAAGTTTGAAAAGTTACATTTTGAAAATGAAATTTGGTTTTTATGATTTTTTTCTTTTTTCTGTTCTTTTTTCTGTTTTTTGTTGTTTCGTGTTCAAAATTTATTATGTGTCAAAACATTGTTTATTGATATATTAAGGATGAAGCTAGAAAATTTGATTTAGCGATAAACGAAGAAAAAAAATTTTTTTTTTTCGATTTTAAAAAATTTTTTTTTTTGGGAAAAATTTTTTTTTTTCTTTTTCGTGTCGTTTAGTTGAGAAATAATTTATAATTGAAACTGTTTTGTGAACAAATTAGAAAAGATGATATTAATATTTTCAAATTATTTTTTTGTTTGAGGGAACAAACCTTGATTGTTACGTCATCGTGAAAAAATTCGATAAAAATGATGTATCAAAGAATAGAAGAACGTTGGCAATTGATTTCACAGACAGAAATAATTTATGATTGAAACTGTTTTGGGAACAAATTAGAAAAAGATGATATTCATATTTCCAAATTATTTTCAAGTTAAAAAAAAGTATGAGGAAGCTATTTGCCAATACATCGGCAGCGGTTTTATTGACATTAATAGATAGAATGATCCCTTGGGATGCTCGCTATCTTACATTGAGTATCTAATTATAATTTAATTTTAAATTTTTGTAATTAGTATGAGTTGTTGCCTCTTAGAAAAGTTCCAATTAAAAACTGAGAATTTGCTATATTGTCTTGGGTTTTGTTTTTCCTTATAGCTCGTAGTAGTAACTTACTTACATATTTACAATATTTACAAGATATGTGGTAATAGTCATTACATTGTTTTTACTTACAAGGAGACCACCCCAGCGCCGGGTCATGGATTTGCTCCAAAAATTTTTTGGGGTCTCCTGGTACCCAATACTAAAACTCCCTGTGATTAGTTTGATCTCATGGGCCTTCGGGCCCATTTTTGAGAGGATTTTCCACATTATAAAAAAATCTTTGTTATTTTCTTTATCGATATAGAAGTACAACGAAAAAATGCAACGATCAAAAGTTTTCTAATTTTTCAAAGAATCTGCTTGAATTTTTCCAGAATTTTTGGGACCATCTATCACTTAATTCAAGAGGCCCAAATTTGACGCTTTCTATATAGATTATAGGACTTCTCAAAGTGAGTGATAGATGGTCCCAAAAATTCTGGAAAAATTCAAGCAGATTTATTGAAAAATTAAAAAACTTTTGATCGTTGCATTTTTTCGTTCATGTACTTCTATATCGATATAGAAAATAACAAAGATTTTTTTATAATGCTGAAAATCCTCTAAAAAATGGGCCCTAAGGCCCATGAGATCAAACTAAGCACAGGGAGTTTCAGTATTAGGTACCAGGAGACCCCAAAAAAAGTTTGGAGCAAATCCATGACCCAGAGCTGGGGTGCTCTCCTTGTTTGATTTATAGATCTTTGACATATGTTATTTTTTAACTTATAATAATTAAACTTTTCCAATATTTTATTGTCATATTTTGTTCATTGTCTACAATAGACGTATTCATTATATTATGTAAAGGTACTCAGACGAAGTTTTTTATTTAAATTATTTCTACTTACATGATACAGGGTATGTTTGCCATCGTTATCTATGATTAATTTATTGTTATCTCAGAAGAGGAATGCTTCTGGGGGTATGTACTCATTGTCTAGTGACTTTTTGATGTATTCATTATTATGGTAATATGGGCCGAATATTAGGCTATTTACCTTACTTTTGATAGCGCTTTTGATATAATTTCTGATTATATGTACAATAAATGAATCTATTCTAGGAATTTTGGCTGCTGCTAGGAGCTTATAATTACTCACTCTTTTAAAATAATTGCTTTCAATCGATCTATGTTTGTTTAGGCAGGCACGTAGGACCTTGCGCTCGAATAGTCTATATTTCTCCATAGCCGAGGCAGACAGGTTGTGCCAGATTAGGCAACCGGATGTGAGCAGTGGTCTGGTTAGGCACAGGTAGCATATCGTTTTGGCTCTATTGTCCAAGTGTTGTGAATAGAATAGGCTGTGAAGCTTTTTAAATGTTGACTTAGCTTTTTCAAGCTGCATTTTGAAATGTGCGTTGAATTTAAACGAGTCGTCAATCATAATACCCAGGTATCTGACCTCTGTATTGTTGAATGTCCCTCCATGAACCCAAATTGGTACTCAGAGATGACATCATTGTCTGCGCAGACTTGCATTAAGTGAATTTTAATAATTCTTTCGAATATTTTGCTCGTGACTGGGAGCAAGCTTATTGGTTACGTCTCGGTACATTACGCGAGGCTGGCAATAACCCATTTCTGTGCCTAATAACGTACTATACTATATTTAGGAATTCATGACCCTCAATAAAATATTAACACGAATTCACGATACATCAAAGTACAGGCGGCGGGTTATGAATTTTCTCTACTTACGAGTCTTTTTGTCCACGTGTAACTTCGGGAAATTTAGATTATTATCAGGCACCCGTGAATTTTAAGATGTTTTAAGGCATTATGGCAAAGACAAGGCAGCAATATCAGATGTCTCAGATTTTGTTATCAACGATGACCGCAATAGACGCATAACCGCGTATTTTCGCGTTCTTGAAGTTTCTATGGCTGCTAGGGCATGCCGTAACATATTTTAGGAAGATCTCTATGTACACTTGCACGTGCTGCGTACGTACAAGGATATTTTTAATAAAATAGTTTGACTTTTTTTGCGTAATTTCATAACCCGAGTCTCGAGAGGTAAATCACCATAACGTGTCGTGCGGTGCGAAAATTGACCTTGAATTTGACCTTGAACATACCTTGAAGCTACAGCGACCGAAAAATAGAATTTTTTAATGAGAACCCTCATTTTTTATTGCAGATTTGAAAAGAGCGGAAAATTTTACGTTAGAACATGTGCTTTTGTTTCTTTTCATGAAATTTAAGCTAAAACTGAGGTTTTTTTTATTTTGAGCTCTGTACCTCAAAAAACGACCTTAAAAAAAAATGAAAGAGTACATTTTCTGACTTAAAATTTTCCGCTCTTTTCAAATCTGCAATAAAAAATGAGGGTTCTCATTAAAAAATTCTATTTTTCGGTCGCTGTAGCTTCAAGGTATGTTCAAGGTCAAATTCAAGGTCATCATTGGATTCCTCGTAAAAAAATTCGTTGGATAAAGGGTTTTTGAACTTTTTTTCAAGCTTACTTTGCGATACTTCTAAGGGTTTCCGTACTTTTGCAACTATATTTATATCAATTATTTCAAGAAAAAGCCGTTTTTATCATTTTGGGAAGCCTTAAAAGTTGTTTTTCGGAGATCTGACGATGGTTTTTTCAGTTTTTTGGTAAAACAAGTTCATGTAAAGGTTGGGAGAGGGGTCCAAAAAAGTTTCGAAATAAGGGACACTCTAGTATGCAGGTTTATTAACGATGCTAAAGTAATTTATTGATACAAATTGTTTGTATGTTTGTTCATACAAATTACTTTAACATCATTTATAAACTCGCATGCATATCTTATTATTGTCAATAAAAAGTGCGCCACAATAGGTGATGCGTCAGCATAGGCGGATCTCCCCTAATTTGCATGTTGGCATGCATAAACTTAAACCTCTACTTCCTTATTATTTTTGTGAATTTATAATGAAAAAATTTCATCTTCGAATTATCATAATAATCTAAGAAACAAAATATTTTTCTAATTTTAGGTACACTGCTATAGTCAGTAAAGCCGGGCATTGTTTTTTAGGTATAGGTGAAATGGAGAATTTTTCTAAATTGAATATTGAACTGTTGAGACAAAATTTAAAAATTATAGAAAATGCTTCTATTATTATTGTCGATGGAAACTCAACGACAGAAGCTATCCAATATTTAATTGAGATGGCTTTCGTATTCAATAAAGCTAGTAAGTATCTTTATTTTACTAAAAAATGTTATTTTTAATGTAACTGAGTATAGTGTTTCATTTTTGGTGTCAAAGCATTACTAGCAGTTGAACGCTTACCGATCAACCAAATTAAATAATTTTTATTCTGAAAATATAACATTCCTACCGTAAAAAAAGTCCTAGAGTACGTGTAACTAGCGATAAATGCGTGCCCTGGGGCTTCCTTTTTTCGCAGTTGTTACGTGGGTCGCCTGCCAGGCGTCCACACAACTATTGGCTGACCACGCTTTTCGGCGCGGAGAAGCGAGCTCGCGCTCGTTCCTCGTCGCATTCGTTCTCCACGCGCAACCCGAGCCTCTCACGCTTACTTCCTCACTTACTCGAGTGTCTATCATTCAACACACGTCTTCTTGCGAGGCGTGTACTTTTTTTTCGAGAATTATATACCTACAGCCACACGAGAAACTTATCGGATTGGTCGACTACAGCGGTTATTCATAAAATAATAAAGGAAGTCATTCTAGAATATCAGAAAATGGAAAAGTTACTGATACTTTTGAGGTAAGTGTTTATTATTATTAAAATATTAAAATTATACAAAATAAATATTTGCTACGAGTTCGTTGACTGAAAGAGCGGTGACACACTTTCATTATCCTTAAAATAATTACACTTTTCTTTACTATAAAGCTATACGAAATTACAATAGATTTTATAAATATTGAATATGACTGATTCTCTGTGAAGTCGAATGCCAAAAAAATTTTTTTTCTGCAAGTATGAAAAACTTGTTGTGTTTGATGTCAGATTTGTTCCAAAAAAATTTTAGAAAAATTGGGGCCTTCTATGAAACTTTTTCAGAGGCCCGAAATTGGCCATTTTAGCGTTTTTCAAAATTCATGAAAAATCACAAATATTCAAATAATTCCTAGATTGAAGTAGAATGATTTAAAAGTTAAAGTGCCCACGAGCTTTTTTGTTGTCAATTGTCCAAATTTTCAGAAAAAAATCATTTCAAAGTGATTGGAGCTACCTAAAAGCGTATAGAGTGGAAAAGACTTGAAAAAAACAAAAAACCAGAAATCTAATCGAGTTCGAACCGGACTTTCATTTCCAAAACTATGTAAAAAGCTTCCTAAAGATGTCAACTACTGCCTGATAAAGTTTTGGAAATGAAAGTCCGGTTTGAACTCGATTAGATTTCTCGTTTTTTTCAAGTCTTTTCCACTCTATACGCTTTTAGGTAGCTTCAATCACTTTGGAATGATTTTTTTCTGAAAATTTGGACAATTTACAACAAAAAAGCTCTTAGGCACTTTAACTTTTAAATCATTCTACTTTAATCTAGGAATTATTTGAATATTCATGAATCTTGAAAAAACGCTAAAATGGCCAACTTTGGGCCTCTGAAAAAGTGTCATAGAAGGCCCCAATTTTTCTAAAAATTTTTTGGGACAAATCTGACATCAAACACAACAAGTTTTCATATTTGCAGAAAAAAAAATTTTTTTGGCCTTTCGACTTCACAGAGAATCGGCCATATACAAATTTTTATTAATAGTTATTCCGCGAATGGAATTCAAAAAGATTTTTAAATCGGGCGCAAGTAAAAACGTCGATATAATGACGGACGGGTAATCTGATACTCGAAGCGACGCCGCTACACCAGAAGTCATAGTTACTACGCGCTACCTAGATAATTGCTGAGGAGGAAAGAAAAGCGATGCTTTTTTCAATTATTTTTTTTCAAGGAGGAAAATTTTTTTCAAGGAGGAAAATTTTTTTCAAGAGCCGCAATCACCTAATATCGATAATAGGGCAAACGCGACAGGCGCGTCATCTCATGAGCAACATTATGAATATAACGAAGATAACGAAGATAGGTCGGGTCCGGGAGATAATTTTCAGCCATTTAATTCTACGGCAAACCCTAATGATGAGGCAATTATACAAGATAATCAACACCTCCTACCACCTCCATGCAGCTCTTCCATACACCCAATAAACCCATTTCCACATTACCCATACCACCCATTTCCCTATTGGAATAATTTCAACAATAATACGCAACCGCGATTGGGTGGCGAAAGCGGAGCATATGTCCCGGCGCCTAATCAGCTTAGCGACGCTCTTAAAAATATTCCTAAGATTGATGACCGACCCGAGAGACTACCCTTATTTTGCCAGGCCGTCCAACGCGCGATAACAGCGTTCCCTAAATCTGAGCTAGATATAATTCAATCTCTCGACTCAAAATTGATAGGAGTGGCAGAAGTATACGTAGGCTTGCTTATATCATACACTTCAGCTGATATCTTATGATCAGATCTGAAGGATAGATTCAGTAATAGAGGTATAGCGGAGTCTCTCTCGCTACAACTAGGCACAGCGAAGCAGGGGAAAGCCGAATCTGCCAGAGACTTTGGGTCACGGGTACAGCTTCTATACAACAGGATTCGCATTACCTATTCCATGGCCCCTGATATAGATGCGATTGACCACGAGTCGTCACTGAGGGCAATCGAGAGGAACTGTAACGTGGTAGACTCGACCGAGTTAAAGCCACGTGTGCGGATCGGCGCCATGCGACTCATGCGCGCGTGGAGGGGGTAGTGACGGACTCGTGCCTGCGGCCGGCCGCTCGGGAAGGGACTTGGGTTCCGACCGCCACAGGGAGAAGATCGAGAGCGAGCAGCGAGAGCGTCGGTGTTTAACTGGCATTTGCATGGAGTTTGTAAGTTTTATTGGAAGTAATAAAGTTTTCTTGAGTGTGTAAGTGAATGTGTCATTATCTCCTCTAAACCCTCTCACGCCTCTTCCCCGAGAAAACGAACCTCTCGCCCTTTGAGGAAGGAAAAAGGAGCCGAAATCCCGAAAAGTTTTTATGTAGCGTACGCGAGGGAGGAGCTACGTTACATTTGGCATCCCTTGTGGGGAAAGTGAGAGGAATTTAGAGTGAAAGTGTGGATTGTATGTGTTTTGCGACGTGTTTCGTGAGTAGGATGATGAGCGAGTAGAAGAAAATCGCGAAGCTAGGTGGCATCGCGGGTGTCGATCTCGGACGGCTCGTTCGTCACGCGTAATGCAGATTCTGTTCATCGCCATCGTGAATTTCGTGAGATCGTAAAGGGAATTCGATGCTCGGCGGATAAGCGATGTCGTGAACGAGGTCAATGAAAGCAGAAGGGTCGAGAAGTAGTCGTTACAGCGTGATCTTCGCTGAACGGGAGGGTAGCCGTTGCTGGCGGATTAGCGTGATGTGCGACGAGGTGGAGACGGTATTAGATAGGTAGGTTAAAATAAAAAAATAAAAAAAAAAACAAAAAAAAAAATTTTTTTAGATTAGGTAGATAAATAGTAATAAGCTGAGTGTGGATGTGTTGTAAGTGCAACACGTATTCCGAGCCCTCGTAGCAGTTAAAAAAAAAAAAAAGGTAATTCGAACAAAAAGGTCAGAAATTAAAGAAACACCGTTTTCATAAAATCCAAATTCCTAACGTAAAAAAAAAAGAATCGTTTCGTGCCCAGCCGAGAAAAGATCAATTCGCAGAATCGACGAGTTGCAACGCATATATTTGGCGCGCCGTGCGAGAAGCGGACCCGCTTGCGTGTCGTGCGCAGTGTTGTGTAGGGCCTGACGAGCGAGTGTGAGTTGGTAGTATATAAGTCTACATTTCTTAGAAATTAACTAATACCTATAAATATACATATACCTAAACACTTATATTCATTCGCGCCAAATTGTTCGAAACAATGTCGAACATGGAGGAGTACGCGACGACCATGAAACAGCTTCTGCTGTCGCGTACGAACCGTGGTATATTTCGCGACATAAAAAAATTAGATCATGACGTGCTTATCGACGAGTTAACACAACGTGGCTGTAATATGCACGGTTCGCGCTCGATTTTAGAAGAAAGATTATTGCGTGCGAAATTGCGAGAAGAACCTACATTGCGCCAGATAGTGCCTTGGTTTGAATTCGATATCGAAGGCGCCGAAGAGAGAGAGCCAGTTACGATGCGCGAACCTTTGCCGAAACGTAAGCGAACATCAAAGCAAGTCGCGCCGGAAAAACAAGTTCATTTTTGTGATGAGCGCGGTAGCGACGGAGTTTCAGTAGCGCATCGCAAACGCATGATAGTACAGGCAGAGGTACACGCGCCACCTCCGAACGGTAGGCGAAGCGGAGCAGCCGCGCAACAGCCAGTAGCAGTAGACGAGTATCGTCAAACTATACCGCGGCAGCCGCTACAGTCACGCGAGAAGTTCGTTGTGCCAGATCAACAACTTATGATGGACAAAGCCCTTTACAAAATTGTACAAGACGGCGATTATCAATATCGCGCATTTTCGCGTCGCACTCAAACTATGCCTATGCAGGTTTTAGCTGGTGAGCACACACAACAAACAGTACCGACATTCTCGAAGCCACCAGTGCCACGACCGCGACGTTGTTTATGTATGCTCGAGAGATCGCGTCAGAATGAATTGAACGCTGAGAACGAGACGCGACAAACTTCGCGAGAAAATAATAATGCGCCGAGACAACATCATCAGTCTGCTATTCAAACCCAGCCTGTGGTAGGAACGAATCGCGCCAGTAATGCGCCACAGTATAGTGTCCCTCGTGTCAATGTGAATGACCGCAATTCTCGTGGCGATGCAAGACGAAGTGCGAAGCAGACGCGCTCATGGCAAGAGCCGAATTACGATGACATCCAATCGTATGAGTCAGAGTTAGAACAACCGTTGAGAAGTGAAATCGAACACGAGTGGTGTACTCCGTTGCTCTCCTCTACGCACAGACCATCGCGTGTCGATTACGAAGCAGACGAGTCTGACAGCAGCGTGTATCGTACTCCAATGATGACGACGCCGCGAATAAACACGCGTCACGATGCTCGCAATGATTTGAGCCAACCGAGAACGAACTTACCTGCGCCCGTGTCAAATACACCTTGGGCACCTTCGAATTTTGGCCGACGTGTACCTGTCAATCGCGTAATCGAGCCAGACTTTAGTGACGAGTCAGATGTCGAGCCGAGAAATTACAAAGAGCCGCGCCGCAGTAGCGTTCGCGGTGGTACGACGCCGCACCAGAGCAGTGTATCGCAGCAGACGCCAGCTTGAAAGTCTGGAAATTAGTACAAGGGTAGCGGTTGAAGTTTTCGGGCGAGGACAAGAACGAAGATGCCGAGGCGTTTATAGATCGTATAAATGATTATATACATGCATCTCGGTTTCATTCGGATCATATTCTGACCGCCTTGCCGTGTTTATTTGAGAAGCGAGCATCACAGTGGTATAGGACTGTCGTGTCACGGTTAGATAGTTGGCCAACGTTCGAACGTCTGTTCAAAAAACAATTCGTGCCAGAATACAACCAAGATGATTTGGAAGACGACTTACGCTCGCGTACGCAGAGAAAAGGCGAAGATATAACGACCTTTTTGACTAATTTCCGATCGTTAATTTTGCGATTCGAGAAACCCCCAAGTATGCTACAACAAACAGAAATCGCGTGGAAGAGGTTGCGACCCGAGTATCGTATCGCGATGCAATATCGAAAGTACTACACTCTCGACGAACTTGAAGATTACGGCCGCATCTATGAGAGACAACGCAATTTGAACGCGAAATTTACTGAGCCCCCACCGCCAGAAAAGATGCACGTCAAAGGCATAGCGTTGAAATCGTCAGCGTGCAGAAATAAAATAGCTGCATTTGAGAATAGCGACGCAAGCAGAGATTTTGATAATGAACTCGGCGGTGATAGTGTGCAGACTGACGTGGAAACAGACATGATCGCGTCGATGCAGCGAATGCAAGTCGGGTATCGAGCCAGCGACAGCAGACAGCCGAGAGCATGAAATGACAGTTCGGAGCGTAAAGCGACGTCGACTCCCGCACCTAATTTACCGGTAGCTAATCAGAATTCCACGTCGAAAGATTATATTGGGATATGCTTCTCGTGTCAAGCAGTAGGACATTATTGGTCGGATTGTCCATCGCGTAATTGTTTTGTTTGCAAAAAGCCGGGCCATATAGCTAGGAACTGTGAGTCGCGTTCGCGACCTTCGACGCCGGTAAAAGAATTTTGCAAAGTGTATCACGCGCCAGATGTGTAAGCCTCTTTGGTTAAAGTTGCAGGAAAACTGCCAACCGGGGGAGCAGTAACCAGCGCACCGGCCTCTCCCGGTGAAACCAAGCGCACCGATGACAATGTGGCATTGCCTAAACAGGTAACGTTTCGTGACAGAAGACGTGACGAGTCGATCGAAAGAATGAAAGAGAGATTTAAGCTAATTCGCGAGCCTCAAACGAAGTCCATTAGTGCGTTTGAAGAAGACTTCAGCGAGGAATGGCAAGCGATGTATAGTAGTGACGAAGACTAGAGCGAAGACGACAAGTCGTCGATTGCAGATCACGACGCGGAGAGCAAGCGCGCACTCGAAGTGCCAGCAGAAGTTCACACGGCCGATTACATTGTCGATCTCAGCTGCTTGCGTTTAGACAATCGCCGATATGTGACCGTAGCAATCGCGGAAAAATTATTTCCGGCATTAGTGGATTCGGGCGCAACTAAGAGCGTCGTAGGCGAGCGCGTATATCGATCGTGTTATAGATTTGTGAAACCGACGAAAGCCAACATCCGCTACCCGAACGGTCAAGTGTCCCGTGCATGTGGCGAAGTTATACTGACGTTTCGAGTCGACGGACATAATGCGAGTCTGAATTGCGTCGTGGTGCCAAAATTTGTTCAAGATGTAATCCTAGGCATGGATTTTGCGCTCGCGCTCGATCTAGACGTGAGACTCGGAAGAGGTTATTGGAGAGTACGAGAAGGTAAATGGTACCTATTGAACGGACTTGGATGCGAGGAGACATGTGTTATAGCAGAGTGTGCAGCATTGCAATCAATCGAGTCAGCGCAGTCTGAACAGATTACCGCAGTCGTTCAAAAGACGCTCGCGACACGAAATAAGACTTTCAGCGATATTGGTCTTATCGGACACCAAATTAAATTAAAAGACGAAGTGCTGGTCAGATCAAAATTGCGACGGATGTCTCCGAAAATGTGGGAGACGGCGATGAACATCGTAGCAGAATGGTATCGCGACGGAGTAATCGAACGATCATCGAGCGATTACTGCAGTGTCCCGGTGTTAGTAAAAAAGCAAAATTCGGATAAATACCAAATGTGTATAGATTATCGCGAGCTTAATAAAAAAACTATTTACGACTCGTATTCTATGCCGAATCTAGACAGTGTTCTAGATAAATTGCGCCGCGCGCGCTATATTTCGAAGATAGACTTGAAAGCCGCGTACAACCAAATTCCGCTCGAAAAATCGTGTCGGAAATATACTGCATTTGCCGTGCCGGGCTCTGGTTTATGGCAGTTTACTAAAATGCCCTTTGGACTTGTCAATAGCCCGATGACGTTGAATCGACTTGTAGATCATCTATTCGTCCCCGCTTACGAGCCATATGTCTTTTATTACCTAGACGACATAATCATAGTGTGACGCGGTGGCCGTGTCGTGGCCTCCTTGATGCTGGCTGCAGCTTTTAGCGCGCCGAATAAACTAGGAAAAAGTGAGTATGTATGTGCAGACGCGTATGCTGGCAGCGACTTGAGTCGCGCCGGCGATACAGGCGTTGATGGTGTATGTGTATGTGTATGTGTCTGAGCTCGCTGCGGCTTAGAGCGCGCGAGTTTCGTTAGAGTGTATGTATGTGCATGAGCGAGCTGCGACTTTGGCGCGCTGGCTATACACGCTGTGAGTGCGAGAGAGAGAGAGCGCAAGCATAGCTGCGCCGCGAGGCGCGCCGGCCTTTGCGCAGCGGTTGAGTGTTGATCACGTTGAAGTGAGTCAGGAGCGTCGGTTTGCGAGACGGCGGCGCGAGCAGCGGTGTCGAGTCCCAGCAGCTCTAGAGTTAACAACTCAATTTCCACAGCGAAGCAAACGTAAGAGTTTTGGTGAAGTATATTGTGTGTGTGTGTGTTGTACGCTTGAGTCTACTCGCGTGAGTGTGGTTGTGTGCTGAGTGGTGTTTGATCAAGGGTCAACCTGGTGCGCTTGTAAGAGCTGCACCATTCTACCCGGGGTGTTTGACGGATTAGCCGAGTGGCGACGAGGTAGGCTAGCGCACGCGCTGGACATTGTCGTTGCTGCGTGCTGCTGGCGAGGTTAGCTGAGTGGCGAAGCACAGACCGACCGGTGGTCTTGTATTCCTCGTCTCCTCGGCGACACCCAGCGCGCTTCACCCGAGCACAGCGGAGGAACCCGAGTTCGTGAGATAGCGAGCGTGTTTGTGCAAAGTTGTGTCGAGGCGAAGAAAATAGTGAGTGTTGGTGTATCCTTCACACGGCTTCGGGTGATACTCGGTGGGCGGGTAAAAAGCCGTGTGGCAACAGTGACAGATACTTTTCAAGCTCATCTCGAGAGGGTGAGAGATGTATTTATCGTGACTGGCGTCGGTGGGACTCGAGATTAATCCCGACAAGAGCGAATTTTGTTGCGAGCGAGTAAAATATCTCGGATATGTACTCGATCGCCACGGATTGCGTGTAGACCCAGACAAGGTCAAGCCGATTGTCGAGTATCCGAAGCCCGAAAATGTTAAAGAGTTGCGCCGATTCCTAGGTATAGTTGGGTGGTATGCGAGATTTATTGAGGGAGATGCAGACATGAAACTGCCCCTATTGCGACTGTTGCGACGAGATTTTGTGTGGGCTTGGGGGAGGAACAACAAGTCGCTTTCGAGCAATTGAAAACCGCGTTGACATCTGCCCCAGTGCTCGCGCGCCCGGATTTTTCGAAACCCTTTATAATACAATGTGATGCAAGCGGAACTGCAGTCCTCGTTCAAGAGGACGAACAAGGCGAGCATCCTATTGTATATTTGAGTCGTGTGCTGTCGGTGCCAGAGAGAAACTACAGCACTTCTGAAAAGGAATGCCTAGCTATACTGTGGTCCATTAAAAAACTCCGTCCCTACGTAGAAGGCTATGAGTTCACTGTGATAACCGATCACAGTGCACTCACTTGGTTAAAAAACTTGAAAGACCCGTCAGGTAGACTCGCGAGATGGTCCCTGCAGATGCATCAGTGGCAGTTTCGTGTCATACATCGTAAAGGGTCGATGATGAAAGTGCCAGATGCATTATCGCGAATGCACGACGAGAGTAGTGTCGCGTCAGATGGGACTACGGAAGTGGCGGCTTTGTCGTTCGCGCATGAAGTGACAGATCCGTGGTATATTAAGATGCGCAATGAAGTCGTGAAACACCCGGATAAATATCGCAATTGGAGAGTCGATGGTGACAGACTTTATCGGTATCGTCGCGATCCTTTAATCGATCCGACAGTTAACCCGGAGGAGCATTGGCGGCTTGTTGTGCCAGCCGAATTTCGTGAGCAAGTCATGGTAGATGCACACTGCTGTCCGTCTAGTGGACACTTTGGCATCGAAAAGACCTATGACAGAGTATCGCGAGAATATTATTGGAAAGGTTACTATTATGATATTCTCGACTTCATACGCACGTGTGATGATTGTCAGAGACATAAGGGTACCCAATCCAAAGCTCTCAGGTTAATGAGTAGTCGCGTCGTAGAACGACCTTGGGTAATCGTCGCGTCAGATTTAATGGAATTTCCTCGTAGCAAATCTGGGAACAAATATTTAATTGTTTTCCAAGATTTATTTACGCGATGGATCGAAGTCAAGCCTCTGCGTAAAGCCGATGGCAAGAGTGTCGCGAGAGCTCTCGAGGAGTTAATTCTTCTCCGTTGGGGAACCCCGGAGTATTTTCTCTAGGACAACGGAAAAGAATTCGATAACAAGTTACTTGCGTCAGTTTTGCAGGAATACGGAGTCAAGCATGTGACAACCGCTCCATATCATCCTCAGAGTAATGCTGTAGAACGCAGTAATAAGACCTTGAAAACGATGATTTCGATCTTCGCGAAGAAAGATCACCGAGACTGGGATCTGCACGTCCACGAGTTCAGTCATGCGATGAACACATCTGTGCAAGCGAGCACTAAGATGTCTTCAGCTTTCTTGAACTACAGCCGTCATCCGACTCCGGTCAAAAGTTTGCGACGTGAAGTAGAACCAGTTAAGACAGTCGAGAGAATCGATCCGCAACTTTAGGCCGATCGGTTGAAGCGGCTGGATCTCCTGCGAGACCTCGTGACTAGACACATAGACAGTGCCAGAGAAAAGCAGTCGCGTGAGTATAATAAAAAGCACAAAGATATTCGTTTCTTTTTCGGAGATCAAGTACTGCGTAAAACGCATTTTTTGTCAGACGCGCATAAGAATTTTGCGAAAAAGATAGCGCCAGATTACGACGGGCCTTACACTATAACAAGCGTATTGTCCAACAACACGTATGTCGTGCGCAAAAACGATGGCGACGACAGACGAAAGGCGAAAGTGGCAGTGAGCGACTTGAAGCGATACTTGCCTTCGCGACGGAAAACTTAATTTTTTTTATCATTGTTTTGCAGGCTAATCATGGAGACAGATCACGACAGTGAAGAAGTGGTCATGACGGAGAATACTGAAGAAGATAGCGAGTCATGGATCCAGGCGATAAATTCCAACGAACAGATGATCGAAGCAATCAGTCCACCACTATTATCCCTCGTGTCGAGCGACGCCGACTCAACCATAGAAGAGACGGAGGTACCAACCAATAATAAAGCCAGGGAGTTATATATACGGATGTCGGGTCGAGCAAGTCGTCAAGAAGACGAAGTCGTCAAGCAGCAACAAGAACCTCCGATGGAAATGTCCGCCGACGAAAAAGCTCACGAGGAAGATAACGAGCAACCAACAGCAACAACGGTAAACAATGAGTCTCACGCGAACAATAAGAGCGCGACGATGGAAGTAACGGACGATGAAGCCGGAAAGTCGAAGCGCGCGAAGTGTGATCTACCGATCAAGAAAACTGGTGTGCGATTCGGCAACCTAAAACCGATCCCGACGGACAAAGATTTAGACCCACCACCGTTCGCTTGTCTGAACTGCTGGAAATACAGACACCGTT
>CACVKI010144253.1:0-49383 GCA_902732785.1 Trichogramma evanescens
ACCATATGTTTTCTTCTTGTTCCGATTTAAAGTTGTATTCAATTTAACATTTATTTTGTAAAATTTTGAAAATTTCAATCAAGTAATTTACTCAACCTGAGTAGACACGCAGAAACTTGAGTGACCAAGAATAACGTTTAAAATTGAAAGAATTTCTCAAAATATATTATAAAAATTGACATATTTTGACTGTCTTTGTTCTCTTACATCTCATTTTTTATTACAACTACCATCTTCAATGATTTAAATTTCGAATTGGAATTGAATG
This sequence comes from Trichogramma evanescens, assembly GCA_902732785.1. NCBI lineage: Eukaryota > Metazoa > Arthropoda > Insecta > Hymenoptera > Trichogrammatidae > Trichogramma > Trichogramma evanescens. The sequence continues at coordinate 269 of CACVKI010144253.1, forward strand.
TAATGTGTTCGTCAAATTATGGCTGTTCAATTTGGATACTTCATAGAATTGTTGGTATTTTAATAGTTATTCAATCTGGCATATGCACGTTATAAAATATATAAATACAATTCATCTAATACATAGTCGAAACCAAACGATAATTAAAATGTAGTTTGCCGTAGTCATGGAGATAATAACTTTTGCGGGATATTGACAGGGAGCAAAAGTGTTACTTTCCTCCCCGAATTCGAAGATGAAAGTACGTACTTTCGAGCATGGGATGAAGAAAAGTAATTTTTTATTCTAAGCAGGGAAGAAAAGAAAGTCATTCATTGTACTCTTAAAACCTTGATGTATTGCAAAGTTTACGTAAAATTGATTTATACTAAAAATCATTACTTTCGCGCGACTCATTAGAGTAAAAAAAAAGCAATTTATAAATTTTCCACTCAACGATCCAAGTCAAGGTAATTCATGAAAATCGAATAAATCTTCACCAATCATGAATCAATTAAATAAAAATAGAAATGTTTACCTGTGCATATTCACGCAGCTACAACACGCATAGGTACCCATTAATCTTTTACTTTTCTTTTGTGCGACGTCGGGCAATGCACGCGTGCAGCAGCGGATAATATCGAGCGTGAAAAATGTGTTGCGTTGTTTTCACGAGCGTGCGCTGCCCCTGTCTGGCGCGGCCAGACGCGCTGCGAGCTTTTCGCTCTTTTTGCTCTTCCTCTTTTCTTCTAGGGGCTATTTTCACCCATTTGGAAACCAGACTCGTCGTAGCTGTATTATAGACCGTCGCGCGCCACGCGACGACGACGACGCGAGGGCTGCAAAACCGCAAGCAGAGAAAGAGAGACTGAAGATTTTCTTTAGAGCGTGACTATTAGCGAGAGAGCTCGAGTGTTTGGAAGCCTTTTGACGTTTGTTTTGTCGAAAATAATCCCTTACTTTTTAACGGTTTGTTTTGAAGATCGGTTGTCATGAATCGTTATCGAATAAAACGCATCTGATCGTTCTGTATCATTCGCCGATTTTTCATCATTTAACAGTGTTAGCTCATTTTCCTGCTTAAATCATTAAATCAATAAAAATGTGGAAAAGAGAATATGACATGTCAATGATAATAACATGAATTACTACATATATAGATATATTTATATTTTTTTTTTACATAACTTACTAACTGCGTATTTATATATGTTTCAGTAAATTATTTACTATGTCACAGCTCCATTCTTCTCATACATCATTAAAAAGAAGTATTGTATTCTTGAAAAAACCTTAGTTTCTATACACTCATTCGCTCACTTAGACACACTCGTTTTTTTATTTATTAAATCGATATATAAAGCATGTGTATGTTTTTTCCGTCAAAAAAAAATCAAACGATTGCGAAATGTTTCAACTATTTATAATATCATATGATAAAATCATCATAATTTTTTTCAGGTAAAAAGTTCTAATGTATTTGTATGATTTAAAGTAACATTCAATGTTACGATTTCAACCACTTTTCAATTGGTCACAGATGAAGCTTTGCTATGCACCTATAAGTATTAACATCATTAGTTTCTAACTGACTATGCATGATCTGGGCCTTACATTATTTCCCATTGCGTTTCATACATGCTTTCTATAAATAATTATTTCTGCATTATTTATACAAGTTAGTGATTTCAAATAAAATAACATTTCACTCTTTACTTAACAAGATTTTTTTACATAAGTGATAAAAACTCAAATAAAATTTTGTATGTTTGCTTATTTACCCATTAATACACTTAATTAATTAAAAATAACAAAGTTTAATGCTAATTAAAGTAGTAGGGACTAAAATCATTATTCGTATTTGTTCACTACACCGTCAATGAAAAATTATACTTTCATCAACGCTTTAAAGCCAAAAAAGTATGAATTACAAAAGTTTTTCGATATGAGTTATATTTCTATGAAATATTGATTATAACAAATTTACAATTTTTTTAATTTAGGTAATTTTCATCACATCATTCGACTTTTATAAGTATCCATTCGATAGACTTATTTTTTTTTTACATTTAACTACAACCCATAATTTTTTGCATTTTTTAATTCTTATTTTGTGCAGACTTCTTTCTTTTTTTAATTAAAATTCAGTAAAAGTGTATTAGTCATTTTCTTCAAATGTTTGTTTTTAAAAATCTATGCCATAGTTTTATCGCAATGTTTCAATTTTAAATATAACAGTAACAAAAACCAAATCTCTTGATTTAAAATCTTAATTGTTAAGACACACCCAAATCAAAATTTTTCAGTCAAACAGTAACTTGTGACTGTAATAAAATTGTACTTTTTTTAGTAAGCAATGCACTGATCACGAGTAATTTTAATTTTCACAATATTACTAATCAAATTAATAATCTTCAATGGCGGCGAGTTGTTTGTCATATGCACAGTGTTTTTTGTAGGCATAAAATGTTGGTAGCTACAAATGCAGCATGCCACAATTGTTAATTTGAAATTGATTCCCAATTACTACAATGATAATTTGAAAAACTCTGTGTTACTTGATAAACGTTGTTTGCATGTTTTATGATGTTGGATGATAGGAGTTTATCAGCGCTGAATCGACTGGTTCCATGCAGGTAGGACAGGTCAAAGACCTGAGAAGCCAATCATCAATGCAGCTAGCATGGTAAGTATGCATGCACGGCAAGTAACGCTCCTCTTCTCCAGTTGTCAACTCCATCATGCAAATAACACATTCTGCCTTTTTGTTCCCATCGAATTTCCTCGTTGGGAGATGTTGAATCAGTCCAAGGCGCTTAGCTAATTTTACTTGTTGCTCCTCGTCATTGATGATTGGTCCGTTGCTTCCACCCAAGCCAAATCCTATTCCAATACCTTGATTCGAATTCATCTCAGTCGATTGTTGGTGTAAGTATCTATCTCGAACAGCAGATGGTGGATAATAATTACTGGCCATTTCCTGGAGGAATATAAGTTAATTAATAGTAAATTCGCTTAAATGATAAGTCTTATAAAATTCCACACAGGTTCACAATCTTGAGTATTTCATAAAAGCGTCTATCTCATATCATTTTTGTATTGCATAAAAAAAAAAACTAGCTTTGGATTTGATAAGCATCGCGTCGTAAAAATCACAACAAAAAAATAAATTGTCTCACAAGCTAAATTAAATCGATCGAAGCACCAAGTATTAACTGATCGAAAAAAAAGGCGATGAATTGGAAAAGCAAAGTCTGGAGAGAGAAGGGGTATATGTATATATATAGGAGAACGGGGGTGGGAGGAGAGAGACAGAAAAAAGAAACCGTTCACTCTCTTCCATGAGTCTGGCCTGTACGCAGATGTCGGACAGAAAACAAACACAAATTTTCCGCGCAAGGAGCGAGCGAGGCACAAAAGAGAAAGACTCGCGTATGCACACACATGCGAGTCACCAAGCGTGAAAAATTAAAAAATAAAAAAATCTCGCCACCGATAACAATGTCAAAAAACGCACAGAAAAAAAAAAACAAAAAAAAAACAAAGTAAATAAAGGCTGATACGAACATGTTCCTCGCTGTCAAGTCCAATAACACTTACGCTATAGGGCATACTCGGCTGTCTGAGTATGTCCTGGGACGCACCGATGCCCAGCGCAGGATCGGAACTGTTGCTGAGCAGATTGGCGTTGTCCTGGGATCCGGCCCCGATGCAGCTCAGACAATTACCCATGACTCTGACGATGAAGTCGCAAATGGTGATGATGATGATTCGCTAAACGATGAACCTCCGCTCGCAGAGAGGCGAGATAAAAAATCTGCTACGAAGATGGTGGCCGTCTCGGCTGCGGCTGCTGCTGCTGCTGCTGACGACGATTCTCGTACGGCGACGATGACGAAAGAGGTCGATCACACATGCAGAGATACAATGTTGTACACACAACACGGGAAATACGAGAGATCGAAAAAGGCTTCTTCTTCTTCTCTTCGCTGTCTCGCAGCTAGAGAAGTCGCAGTAAATCTAGACGACAACGGCGACGACGACGACAGTGCTCGTGCAGTATAGTGTTTTGCTGCTGCTGCCGTTGTAAGGACGGAATCATGTATGCGAGCCGTCAGCTGACGGTGTGTTAAAATGCGCTGCTAGATAGCTATCTACGCTATACAGCAACTGTATATGCTTGTGGTGGAGTTTACGTGCAACAAATATATTATGTATATATATTGCTGCTGCTGCTGCTGCACACACATCGACCGTGTCTCGTTCTTCTGTATATCTGTCTCTTTCTTTGACTGTCTGTCTCTCTTTCTCTTGGCTGCGACACTGCAGCACACTGCACGACACAGAGAAACGAACGTATCGGACGGATACTAGAGCTGCTGCTGCTGCTGAAGTTTTTATTTTTTTATGCAAAGCCGCGCGCCGAGACAACGACGAGTCTGCACGAATATAATGGTCTCGGTTGTGTTTTATAAAGTTGCAGCCAGCACAGCTTATAATGGGTGTACGTATGTATAAGTAAGACGTGCGGACTCAGCGCTGTGCCCGTCTCGACTGCGCCGTCCGTCCACCGTCGTCTCTCTGTCTTTGTTAAAAGTATCGCCAACACTACTCCGCACGAGGCTCTATGTAGTATATATAAGTATGCACACACGAGAGGCAGCTGCTGCACTGCGCGTTGCTGTACGTCGTATTTCTATATATATATTATATATATATATAATGGTTGCACTCACACGTTTAAGGCACACACGGACAACAGCAGCAGATTCGCACGTTATACACTGGTGTGTGACAGCTGAGCCTATATGTGTATGTTATAAAGCTGTGCGCGTCGAGACGAGAGACGAGGCTCGATGCGAGGCAAAGAGAGAGAAAGAACTCCGCGAAGAGACTTCACACGTGTAGATATAGATATACGTATAGGCTATGGATCGCTGCTTGTACGACTACGACGACGCAGCACAAAGAGCAAACGAGAGAGCTGGCGATGGTGGAGGTGGATCGCGGTTGCAGAGGCGGTACTGCTGCGCTGCTGCTGTTGCCGTTGCCGTTGTTGTTGTTGTAGCATGATGATGATGATGATGCGCTACTCCGAAATCTCGACTCTCTTCGGTTATATCTCGCTTTTTAGCTCCTATATATATCGCGTTGTTGTTTTACGGTTAGACTCGACGCGGTCTACGGTGCGTCGCGCGAAACGAGCCGTTTGTTTGACGTTCGAACTTGAATTAAAAAACAATCGCGTTTGGAACATCCATCTGTAATTTGAAATGATTACGATTTTACTGTGAACGACGTTGTGCTAATCTTTCGAAACGATTTAGACACTCGTCGAGTCGTGCTGTTTTTTTGTTTTGACTTTTTTATTCTTTTGTAATTAGCAAAAATTGCTCAAATATTCTTATCTTTTACCGGTAATGACAAACTTATTCTCCAAAATGAAATTAAAAATGAACAAATTATTATTCGAATGTTAGTAAACTTGAGTAACAACGTTTTTTTTATAAAATATTGGATCAATTAGCAAAAGTCGAAAACTAAACTTTCGTAGTTCTTTTTATTAAATCTTAATGTAATTGAATTTTAAGTTGACAGTGACACTGATTATTTCAAAACGAAGGTTCGATCGAATTCAAAATGACAAAAAATCATTCAAACGTCACTGGAACGGCGTCACTGACTGTCAATGTGTGCGGATCTTTAAAAAACGAACATTGACATCTTTTTTCGAAACTTATTTTTATTCAATCGATTTGAACTATAAAACTTGCGTCTTGTTTGATATCGATCTTCACGAAAATTATTTTCCGATCGTTCAAACTTTTTTTAGAACTATATAATCAAGACGTAAAACACGACTTCAAACGGCGTTCCATCCGCCACCCACGATTCTCATTCGAAGCAGTGGATGCCGTGCTGAATTGTCGCTTCGCAGTCGCCGCAGACGGCGGCAGATGCTCTCCAATGTATAGTACACACACTGTTGTGACGTTGTGTATGCGTGTGTATACACAAACACACATAAACATTCACTCCTCTTTCGGCTCTCCGCCGAGACTCCTATTTCCCCTTCCTCGGACTGCAATGAGTAATTACATACGAGCCGCTGCTGCGTGTAGTGTCGTCAACCATATAGGTAGTGTTGTACAGTAGTATTTTCCAGTGCAATTTACACACTAGTGCAGTAGTTTCGTGTCTATGTTATATTGTATAGTAGTACACACTCATGCATGTTTAGTGTATAGTGCTCGATGTTTACCATAAAACTCGAAGAAACATGTGAATCTGTCAGCTCGGTCGACTTTTTGCTTGACGCGTGAGTACATGATCGTTTTTCAACATTTTTCTAGCTGTGCATGTTTAGATGACCATCCTTTTTTTCTTCGCAGTCAAACGCGGGGTGCGGTCGCTGTCGTCGGATGACACCGACTTAGCCTGTATGCTTTAGAAGCCCTACAAATTGCAGCAAGCCAGCCAGCCCAGTAGCACACAGTGTTTGGCCTCCGAAATGAGATAAGCTCCATTATCTGCCACACGACTCCGCACACCACGTCTACGCATAATATTAACAGCCAACATCCGTGATCTTCGCAGCGAAATTTACCAAAGCACAGCAACAGCACCACAGTAGTCATGGCGCGGCCACTCAGTCCCAGTCAGCAGAAGCTGGCCGAGAAGCTCATTATTCTCAATGACCGTGGCACCGGTATGCTCACCCGTATTTACAACATCAAGAAAGCTTGCGGTGATGCCAAATCTAAGCCCGGTTTCCTGTCCGACAAGACCCTCGAGTCGTCCATCAAGACGATCGTCAGGAAGTTTCCCAACATCGACATCAAGGGCCTTCAAACCATCACCAATATCAAGAACGAGATCATCAAGTCTCTGTCGCTTTATTACTATACTTTTGTAGATTTGCTAGACTTCAAAGACAATGTTTGCGAGCTGCTGACAAACATCGATGCTTGCGGAGTCTACATGGACATAAGCATCAACTTTGATTTGACCAAAAATTATCTAGATCTCGTTGTCACTTACATCAGTTTGATGATCCTGTTGTCGAGGGTCGAGGATCGCAAGGCTGTCCTGGGCCTTTTCAATGCTGCCCACGAAATGGTACACAGCCAGTCGGATCCTAGTTTTCCCAGACTAGGCCAAATGATTATGGACTACGATTCGCCGCTGAAGAAACTCTCAGAAGAATTTGTGCCTCATGCCAAAATTTTGAAAAATGCTTTGCTTTCTCTCTGGCCAATTTATCCAGGCCGAAACGCATCCGCTGATGCTTGGAGAACGGATCAAAAGTTGAGTTTAGTGGGCAGTCCTGGACAAATTTTAAAGGCATCTGCAACAGATACAATGTCATGTGAAACTTTGAGCTTAGACAGAATTGAAAGATGGATCATTCTTGGCTTCACTCTCTGTCATAATATTTTGAATCAAGAGCAACCAAGTAAATTATGGACACTAGCTTTAGAGTCAGGGTGGGTTTTAGCCCTTTTCAGAGATGAGGTCATTTATATACACCAATATATACAAGCATTTTTTGAATCAATCAAAGGTTACGGTAAAAGGGTGTCAGAAGTTAAAGATTGTTACAATCAAGCGGTTCAAAAAGCTGGTTATAAGCATAGAGAGAGAAGAAAATTTTTGAGAACTGCATTGAAGGAGCTAGGTTTAATTTTAACTGATCAACCAGGACTTTTGGGTCCAAAAGTTCTTTTAGTACTGATGGGACTGTCTCATGCCAGAGATGAAGTATTGTGGCTTTTACGACATGGAGATAATCCACCGAATCAAGGCAAGGGCAAAGGAAGAGGTGGCGAAGATTTAGTAGATCGTCAGCTACCCGAGCTATTATTCCATTGTGAAGAGCTTAGGGCTCTTGTGAGAAAATATTCTCAGGTAAGATAAAATTGAAAAGATAAAGTTTGTGCAATTTTCTCAAAAATCTATTCATGTTTTACTTACATTCAATGCTTATATTTCAGGTTCTGCAGAGATACTATGTACAATTTTTGTCAGGCTTTGATGCACCCGCAATGCATCAGATGATTCAGAATTTGCCAATATGTCCAGAAGAAGAAGGTGCAATAATGAGTGACATGTGCTCGACCATAGCCAGTCTCACGGTCAAGCAAGTGGAGGAGAACGAACTCTTTGACTTCAGGCCATTCAGACTCGACTGGTTTCGCTTGCAAGCGTACCTGTCGATAGCCAAGAGCAGCATGAAACTCGCCGATAATCGAGAACTGGCATCGTTCATGGACACCACAGTCTTCCACACGAAGATGGTCGACAGCTTGGACGACGTCCTGGTGGAGACATCCGACCTGTCGATCTTCTGCTTCTACAGCAAAATCTTCGAGGACCAGTTCCACATGTGTCTGGAGTTTCCGGCGCAGAATCGCTTCATCATCGCCTTCCCGCTGATCTGCAGCCACTTCCAGAGCTGCACGCACGAGCTCTGTCCCGAGGAGCGTCATCACATACGCGAGCGCTCGCTCTCCGTGGTGAACATGTTTCTGGACGAGATGGCCAAGGAGGCGAAGAACATCATCACGACGATCTGCGACAAGCAGTGCAGCATGAGCGACAAGCTGCTGCCCAAACACTGCGCCGCCCTCATCTCGCAGGTGGTCAATCGCAAGAAAAAGGACAAGAACAAGAAGAACATGATGGAGATACGCAAGCCGGGCTCGGAGAGCTATCGGAAGACCCGCGAGGAGCTCACCACGATGGACAAGCTGCACATGGCCCTGACGGAGCTATGCTACGCCATCAATTACAATCCGACGATCAACGTTTGGGAGTACACCTTCGCGCCTCGGGAGTACCTGCACCAGCACCTGGAGACGCGATTCGCCCGTGCGCTCGTGGGCATGGTGATGTTCGACCCGGACACCAACGCCATAGCCAAGCCCTCGGAATTGTTCGTCAGCGTCCGCGCCTACATGAATGTCTTGCAGACGGTCGAGAACTACGTGCACATCGACATCACTCGTGTGTTCAACAACGCCCTGCTGCAGCAAACACAGGCGCTCGACAGCCACGGCGAGAAGACCATTGCCGCATTGTACACGCAATGGTATTCCGAGGTGCTGCTGAGGCGCGTCAGCGCCGGCAACATCTGCTACTCGGCCAATCAGCGCTCGTTCGTGTCACTCTCGGTCGAGGGCACGATACCGTTCAACGCGGAGGAGTTCTCCGACGTCAACGAGTTGCGCGCCCTCGCCGAGCTTATCGGCCCGTACGGCATGAAGATGCTGAACGAGACGCTCATGTGGCACATCGCCAGCCAGGTGCAAGAGCTGAGGAAGCTCGTCGCCTCCAACAAGGACGTGCTCATCTCGCTGCGCACCAACTTCGACAAGCCCGAGGTCATGAAGGAGCAATTCAAACGTCTGCAGCACGTCGACAATGTACTGCAACGCTTCGGCATTATAGGCGTGATACTGAGCTTCCGTCAGCTGGCCCAGGACGCCCTCGTCGACGTACTCGAGGAGCGCATACCCTTCCTGCTGAGCTCGATCCAGGACTTCGGCCATCCGATGCCGAGCGGCGAGCCGGTGCGCGTCGTCGCCGAGATGACCTCCGCGGCCGGGCTCGGCTGCAAGGTCGATCCGGCCCTCACGGCCGCGCTGCGCACCAGCTGCAGCGGCGGCATCCTGAAGAACTCCACGGCGCCGGCGCAGCCCACGGAGCTCGACGAGGACGAGCACGTGCTCGTCTGCCTGCTCATGGTGTTCGTCGCCGTGTCCATACCCAAGCTGGCGCGCAACGAGAGCTCGTTCTATCGGGCCTCGCTCGAGGGTCACGCCAACAACATACACTGCATGGCCACCGCCATCAACAACGTGTTCGGCGCCCTGTTCACGCTCTGCGGCCAGAACGACATCGAGGACCGCATGAAGGAGTTCCTGGCGCTGGCCTCGTCGAGTCTGCTGCGACTCGGCCAGGATCCTGACCGCGAGGCGACGCGCAATCGCGAGTCCGTCTATCTCCTTCTCGACCAGATCGTCCAGGAGTCGCCCTTCCTCACCATGGATCTGCTGGAGAGCTGCTTCCCGTACGCGCTCATACGCAACGCCTACCACGACGTCTACAAATTGGAGCACGTTCAAGCTTAACTGCAGCCGGCGCGCTCGTCGTCGGCCCGCGGCGAGTCGCGAACGCGTTGAAATCTGCACGGACGTCTGTCTGGCTAGCGCGTTTCGATCGAGTTCGCGAGAGATGTTCATTCGCTCGTTCATTCAGTATTTCGTACTAAGATTATGTTAGGATATATCATTCATTCATTTATTGAGCTTCAAATCCCGTCTGAAAATAATTTATACATTTATATTGGGCACTGGCCGTAATTAACTGAAAAGGCATTTGACGAATTTGTATTGCACTTTTATACGTGTATTATAATTATATATATAACTATTTTATTATAGTTTATTTATCTTATAAAAATGTATTTGAAATATAATAAATTGATTATAATTTTATGAAACTTCTCGAACTCAATCTTATTGCGATCGAAAAAATCACGATTGACTTAACATTCTTTTTTTGTGGAACTTATAAAAAATGTGTAGATTTTCTATGATTTGAATAGAAGTAAAAAAATGCACTCTTTGTTCTTGAGCAAATTAATATTATTTCGACAGTCATTACAATAATCTCATTGAAATTTTGAATTCATTTTATCGACGGAGCAAAGCATGAATTTCAATTGAAAGATGATTGTGCTTGTAATTTTTTTTGTAATTAGATTACTTTTACTATGCTCCTTGAAAGAACTGTAATCAAATTATTTTGACAATGGACAGAGTTACATACAAATACAAATTTCAAAGACTTTTCAAGAAATCTCTCAATTTTCATTGTATTGACAAACACAATATTATTTTATTGCTATTATAACACAGAAAATTATTGGATGCCTACGTAGTTTTAAATCACTAGTTAACAGTTGCTTTATTAATTATTTTTTCTTAGAGAAAAATTCTTTTCAATAATTTCTAAGTTAATTTTTCATTTACAGATAGTTTAATTACCCTGTGTGATAAATTATACAAAAATATTCATGTTATTTAAAACAAAAGTTAAACGTGTTCGTACAATTCTGTAGCTTTTCAAATGCAATTATCATATTCATACCGCAGTAAAAATATTCAAGTCCGTAATTGTTAATATTTCAATATGCGCATTACGATTGTATCAATTTTTAATCTCAATTATTGCATTCGCTGAAAAACTGATCTTTTATTAAATACTAATAGCACGCGTGGTTTCTAGAAAAATTGATGAAATTTTGTAAAAATATGCAATGCTTTAGAAACTATTTCACCAGAAAAATACAATTTTACGAATGAAAAACACAACAAAAATTTTGTTTGTTAATTTCTATAAAAGGCAATGTTACTATATCCGTAAAGTATTCAAAGATGTGTCAGTTTCATCGATTTCCCATTACACATTTCTTCAAATCCTTTTCGATGAAACGACGGTTTTTCTTCTTTCTGATAACCGCCAAAAATTGAAAATACATCGATATAGTGTAGTATTGTCTCTTGCGAGTACAATCTGTGCGAGTAGAATAAAGTAGAGTAAATAGGCATGATTTCAATGCGACACAACGACATTGGTTTCGCCAAAAAATATAAAAATTACATTGCTCCGATTAAGAAGGATCTGTGACGATAAGCCAAATCAATAATTCTGTATTGACCAGCTAAATATTCATAAAATTTTAGAAACGGTTGACTTTCTGCAAAAGAAAGGGCACGTGTATACCCGGCTTTATGCGTGTAGCGTATACATTGATGTGTTTGTGTGAGCGAGCAGACGCCCGCCGGCCGCGCAAATATTCGATAGAGCCTGGAGGTGTATAAACATGAGTAGATCGGGTAGAACGGCGACCGCAACGATGTGTGCTTGCTATGGTTAAGTCGTTTTTTCATTTTATCGAATCATGATTCTATACTAATTACAATTTCAATTCTCGTTAATTCTCGAAAATAAAAACTCGATGTATAAAGTCGTATAGCAGAGACACTCGACTTCTCGTGTGATGTCGGGCGATTTCAACAAGTTGAATTTCGCGTGGAAATGTCAAGCTTCGAAGGGAACATTCGATAATTCGTTGATTGTGTCCTATTGCGACGTATACGTGTACCTGTATTGATTGATCGTTGATATCTATAGTATCTTCAAACTTTGAACTGGAGCTCGCCTGTGTTATGTTGATGAAATACTCACCGGCTATCGTCGAGTTTGTAAAAGTTTCTTTGTTAATTTAATTTCAAGTTTACTTCGACATATATATGTACAGCACAAAGAGACATTTATATTATTTTTCAATCAATAACAAGGCGTATCATATTCATGGTATAAATAAAATAGATTTATTGAATAATCACGAGTCAAAAATCATCCAACAGCTTTTCTATAAGTACATTTAAAAATACGAATTGATATTATTTACATTCGCGCAAATTATTGCGACTTGACTATTATCTATCAGTTTCAGTCGTAAACATTGTTTCTCAGTCAATACGGATAAAACCTCGTTCTAATAATAATAACATAATTTACAAAATCACATCGACGCGTGTATGTACATATCATATAATAAACAGAAATACGACTTATTGTTCCGACGGCGTTGTTGGTTGCTCCTCGCTGCTCGTCGTCGTCGTCTGCTTCTCCGCGGCTTGCTGCCGCGGCTCGCTCTTCGGTTGACTGTAATTTTTCAAGAGCAGCTCCAGGATCTTGCCGTGCTTGTACTTGGCCGCGAGGTGTATCGGCAGTCGACCCTCGTCGTCCTTGGTGAACGCGACCCTCTCGTCCTTCTCGAGCATGGCCTTGAGCAGCTCGTCGTAGCTCTTGGGCTCGATCTTGATTTTCTTCTCGTCGGCGGATGTTGTAGCAGCTGCCGCTGACGTCGTCGATGGGGTGACGTCGTCGTCGCCGTCGAGCGCCGTCGTCGAGCACTGGTCGAGCTCCTCCTTGGAGCGCTTGCCCTCGCCGTCGTTCTCGTCGATGCTGCAGAGCAGCGTGTGCACGGCCGTGCAGCCCCAGGTGGTGATGCCGCTGTAGTCGGCAAACTCGGGCAGCAGCCTCTGGAAGATGTCCTTGCAGTCGTGCTCCGCGGCGAGATGCAGCAGACTCTGGTGGCGCTTGTCGAGGACGGTCAGTGGAATGTTCTTCTCGGCGAACTGCTTGGCGAGCTCGTCGAAGATCTCGTTGACCTCCTCCTTCTCCTCGGGTCTCTCGATGCTCTCGTCGAGCAGCGAGTGAAGGACGGACTTGTGGTCGTGCGTGTAGCTCTCGACGCAGGCCTTCTCAGCGAGCAGCAGGTCGACGATGCTCTTGTTTCTGGTCTGGGCGGCGACGTGCAGCACGGTCCGGCCCTCGTGGTCCTTGGCCTCGAGGTCGAGGGCGTCGCCACGCCGGCCGAGCAGCGTCTTCAGGGTCTCCTCGAGTTTGAGCTCCGCGGCGAGATGGAGAACGTTGCGGCCTCGCGAGTCGACGCTGTCCAGGGGCGCGCCGGCGGCCAGCAGCTCGACCAGCACACGGCGGCAGGCCTCGTCCTTGCCCTCCTTCTGGTGGATCGAGTCGAGGAGCGTCTCGTCGAACACGCCCAGCAGCACCGAGCTGCCGTCGGCCGTGCGGATCCTGGCGTCGGCGCCGTGCTCCAGCAGCAGGCGCACGTTGTCGAGGTCGCGCGACTGCGCGGCCAGGTAGAGCGGCGTGCGGCCCTGATGGTCCCGGGCGTTCACCAGCTCCAGCTCCGTCACGATCTTGGTGATCTTCGGCAGGCTGCAGGCGCTCCGCTGCGCCGCAGTCCTGGAGGCCTGGTCCGCCGTCGCTGCGGCCTGCTTAGAAAAATGGCCGCCGCCGATGCCGGTGATGTCGGCGCGCTCGCTGTCTCCGACCTGGCCGATCACGCTGTTGCCGTTGTCCGCGGTCTCGATCTCCTCTTGGTTTAGTCGCTGGCTGTTGGCCAGTTCGCGCGGAGACTCGTCTGCGTTCTCGTCCACGATCTTGGCGCAGGTAATTTGCTGAACCATGTTGACTCGAGAAAAAAAAAGATAATCGCCGTTGGATTAGGAATAAAATTGAAAATATATTTGCGAGTAGGCGCGTGGGTCGATTTGCGAGCGTCGATCGTAGGTAAGTCAACCTCTGCTATCGCTTGTCGAACTGTGAGTGACGAGTCGATCGTCTCTCGTGGCGAGACTCGCCTCGTAGCTCGGCAGTCAAGCTCGCGGCGACAGTGGCAGGGAGAGGCCGAGAGAGAGAGAGAGGGGCTCATGTGACTTTGTGCGTGTTCGTATGTGAGAATATGAAATTGATGCTTTGATATGTTTCGTTTTGTAGGTAAAAAATTAATCGTGTGTCTGCGTTGGTGTATCCATATAATAGCAGTACACACGCACGGTCGGGATTGCATCGTTCGTTGCGAACTAAGCCCGAAAAAATATCCTTGGTAATCGTATTTCTTGTATTATTTTAGCGGTTACAGTATTGAAACTCACAGCGAGAAGGGATCATTCAATTTTGTAAACAGAGGATAGAGCAAACGTCGTACGTTCGTAAATGGAATGTTCTAGCAACTTCTCGAGAAAAATATTATGAAAAGCGAGAAGTCTTAATTGCTTTTTCTTACTATGAGAAACTCGTCCTCCGAAAAAAATTGTTGGATAATTAAAAGTTGGATAGTTTAAAAGTTCATGCTATGCCGTCATTTCAAAGATAATTTCTTTACAACTGCCAACATGTTAATTTAATTTTCTATCTAGGGTGAATGTGCCTATAACCTGCCACCATCCATATTTCGGCCACCCTGAGATATTATTCAAATAAATAGAAATATATGCGAAATTTTGACGCAATAAAATATTTTTTCGATTCTATAAATGTTATTATTTCAGAGAAAATTCTTAGTACCCTTGAAAATTATTAAATCTTGTTCGTTGTTCAATTTATAATTCTGACTTGGTCGAAAATTGGGCTATTCGGTACAATTATCTATACAGTTTTCGACCACCTGCAATAATCCTTAATAGTTTTCATTTAAAAGTTTTTTATTCAATTTGAAAATCGACAATAGGTTCCTTATGCACTTCTAGACATGTATGTCAAAAATATAAATTTAACCGAGTTCCAAGTTCAGGGTCTTTGACAGCTCAGTGAGGTGGTCGAAAAATGGACGATTTGTATTTTTTTGGCTTTAATTATATTTTATAGCACTGTGTGGCATAAGTTCACATTTATGGCACGCTTTTCTGTGGCATAAGTCGCACTTTATGGCACCGCTGCGTTCGCATCGCACTCGCGTACGCTCGTGCGCTAACCTCACTTCGCGGTACCAGAAAGTGCGACTTATGGCTCGGAAAAGGGGGCATAAATGTGAACTTAGCACAGTGCTATAAAATGTTGTACGATACTCGTGCCATGGGGACACAGCTATTAGGTCCCTCGCTGCGCTCGGGCCCTAAACAACGCCGTGCCAAAAAGTGTTACTTATGGCACTTGTATCGTAAAGTACTATTTAAAATATCACCATATGTACTCATTGGAAAGGTTACTTTTTTTCTATCAAAAGGTATTTTTACAAAAATTTTCAAGCGTCGTGCACAAGCTCTGTAAATGAGTAAATAAACATTTTTTCTTAACTTTCCGAAATATGGCGCATTCGCCCTATACTTTATTTTATACTGACAATTTTTTACGTATCAAAAAGACTTTTTTCTTTTTAATGAAATGCCCTAGCATAAATTTATTTTGTAACTCTACTACGCTTTCTTTTAAACTTAACATAAAAATTTTTATCTCTTTTTCAACAATTTGACAAGTAGAAATATTCATTGTATTAGCAGATTGAATCAATAATACTTTTGGACGTTTAATAAAAGTCTCATCGATCCCTCTAACTAACAACATTCCTCTTTTAAAAGCACTAGGTATTATAAATAAATCATCAAGAGGACGATTTAACACAAAAAATGATGGTGAAATATTGGTTAATTTTAAATCTAGATATCAATTATTTTCTCGGCCGGTTTTGTTTGAATTTAATAAATTTTAAATTGTTTTACAGCGAGTATATCTTATTTTGAAGACATTTTTCTAATAAGATTTAAAAGTTATTTGAATCGCAAAGATAACCAAATCCTTGAATCGCACAAGTGGGAACTTAGATTTTTTTATGAGCTCGATGTTGTCTGTCAGCTGATAATCCATTTCGCGGAAAAAATATTCGAGTACGTATCGCGCCGAGTCGTTCCCTGCGAGTTGCGACTACTGCATCACGTCTTACCGTCGCGTATTTCTGGTGGCACACATTGATTCGCTGGCTATACAGTGAAATCTCTCTATAGTGGACACCCATAAAACCTGGAAAACTGTCCGCTATTGGGAATTGTCCGCTATTCGGAAGAATACGAAGTGGGGAAATATGAAAAAAGAAGAACATTTTTAACTATATCTTTTTTTTCATCCCTGACGGAAAAAAAATTGTTCAAGAAAGAGTAAAGGTAGATATTAAAATTATCAAATCAAATTGTAAAATGTAATAAAATGTAAAAAAATGTAAAGTCACTAACGATTTTGGACAACCAATGCATTAAAAATGCAGCAATACGCAATTTTCTCGCATGTTATTGTTAAAAATTTGAACAATAAGAGGAGAAACTGTCCGTTATTACCTGAAAATAAGTGTCCACGTCCGCCATTGAGAATGTCCGCTATTTGGAATAGGAGCTACATAAAAAATTCATAGGAATATTTCATCGTTCTAAAATTGTCCGCTATTGGGAAGTGTCCGCTATTCAGAGTGTCCACTATAGAGAGATTTCACTGTACTTTGTTGTTTATACGTTTCTGTGGCTTTTCATGAATTCTGTCAACAAAACTCGATTTTAGAGTCATGAATTTGTTACGAAAAACACTAAAAGTTTACATTACATGGAAAAAATAAAGGAACATTTTTCAATCGGTTTGCGAGATTCTTTCAATTATATTTACGCAATCATCTGAATTACAAGAAGCTTCGTTTTCTAATGTAAGAAACTGGATTGAATTATTAATGGCAAAAAAATCTACGATAAATTCTTATTGTAAATTAATTTGAAAACAATCATTATTTGTATTTGAGATGAATTAATATGTCGTCAAAAATAAAAGCAAATGCAGTAGATTTAATTTGAGACGGTATTAAATAGAGAGGAAAGCGATAATAGAGACGGCTGAGCTCACAGAGAATAATAAAAGGCCTATAGTTTTCTTAAAACTTACGAGCAACCCGAAAACGTTTGATTATTATGAAAAACGACTGATGAAATATTATTATTGAGTTGTGCAATTTGAAATGTATTTTGGCCAAACAATTGATTTTTTGAGTTCTCCAACGATCTGTTTAGGCAGTAATTATCAAACTCACAAATTTATGAGTATTAATTCTCCACGATAGCTATGATACGACGATAATTTCAAGATTTATGAGGATTTAAAATTCGTGAAAATTCTTCTACGCTAATTTCAAATCTGTGGAGTGAAAACATTTAAAGATGACTATATTATCAAAGCCACAATGCAATTTGAATCGTACACAAAGTGGAAAAATTGAACCTCAACCAGGAATTTTTATATTACAGGCTTTGATAATATAGTCATCTTTAGATGTTTTCACTCCACAGATTTGAAATTAGCGTAGAAGAATTTTCACGAATTTTAAATCCTCATAAATCTTGAAATCATCGTCGTATCATAGCTACCGTGGAGAATTAATACTCATAAATTTGTGAGTTTGATAATTACTGCCTAAACAGATCGTTGGAGAACTCCAAAAATCAATTGTTTGTCTTTATAAAAAAACGTCAGAATCGTGAACGCGATTAAAATCTTTTAATTGAAATGTATTTTTTATGCTTGACGAATTTTAATTTTAATTTTAATTTATTGATACGTAATTCAGATCCGAAATAACAAAGGCAGCTTTAAAACTTGAAAAAATATTATAGTAATTTTCTTACTCATATCACATTAAAAAAAATGTTTAATTGGAATTATGAACAATACTCGATTACATTTAAGTGCTGAGCGATTTAAGTAAATTCTATTCCATACAATTTCTAAAATAAGTATCGTATCTAAGGGTCTATTTTATACTATATTTAAAATCGATTTTAATTATGCTGAGCATAGCAAAGCCATTCCTGCTCGAACTCCTATTATTTTCCGATAGTGGAGGCAGTTTCTTGGGTACTGCTTTATCGATCGTTTTGAAAATGTTGGGAGTCATTAAGGGGATTCAGTTCATGAACTCGATTGCACAGGCCTGTATGCACATTTTGTGCATTTTTTGGGAGTTTTGAGAAGTTGATCAATGTCGACAAAAATATTTTTTAACGTTTAAATATTTTCAGCATTATCTTTAAATACATACAAGATACAAGTTCTTGTTGCAAAAAACTTCTCTTTTGCTCAAAAAATTACTTTTTCGATTGTCAGTGCGGTTTTGGAAAAACGCAAAATTACTAGATCTACAAAAGAGGAGTGATTTTTATATCAGTTTTTGAAAGAGATTTACTTCGTTAACACCGTCGAAAATTATAGAAATATATTGGTTTGCATGGATTATTTCCTAAAAAGTGAATAATACTATTTGGAATATTTTGAAATGAAAATATTCACTTTGAAGCACATTACAGTTAAGGACACACAAGGTTTTCGCAAAATTTTCTAAATCTTAAATAGTATTATTTGATAGTGTTATTTGGGATACTTTGAATAGCGAATTATAATTTTTCATACATGTTTTACTGTGAAACCATTTAACGGCCGCGACAGCGATTGCGTGCACAACCTGACATTTTGTCGCTTCTTCGCGTGAAACTGCTGCGCGCACAATTTCTCACGCTGTTTTTGGTGTGTCACGCAGATTTTTTCTTTATTGGTTCGGTTTACCTCGTCGTCGTCGAGAGTGAGAGAAAAAAAAGAAACAAACATGCGATTTTCTCTCATCTTCTCGAACGCATACTGCCGTCCATACACGGAGCGAACAGAAGAGTAATTTTTACCCTCCTGCGGGAAATGCACGTCTATTTACCGTCACGTTACTACAGCCGTATGCTTAAACAATAGCGTGACTGTCAGTGGACACGCTTGGACGTTCTTTACCCACCAGGAGGGTAAAAATTACGCTTCTGTTCGCTCCGTGTACGGATCTCGTCCCAGGCCACGCCTGGCCGAGGCTGACGAATCCGACTGCTCTCGCAAGAGAGCGTCGATCGTGCTTGTCTCTCCTCCTTCTTACTTACTGCTGTCCTCTTTCGGAACCACACGGGGAGACGTGGCCTCGAACGAAACGCAAGAAAAAAAGATGAATTCGTTCGTCTATAGCTGGCACGCGCGTCTCGACAAGCAGCGTGTACCGACGCGTCGTCTAGCGCACGATCGGGCTCGTCCATTAGATTCTGTTGTGAGCGGCATCATCGACGACCTCGGAGGAGGCCTAGACCAACCCGCTGAATTCAAGCATATCATCAAGCGGAGGAAAACGAACGACTTCTACTTCTATAAAAAAAACGTTTCTTCCACTGAAGGCAAGTACCGTATGTACGCACCAGAGCATTCAGCGACTTGGAAACATGATTGGAGCACTGGGCGGAGCTAGAGTTGCCATTTTATATTCGAGCCGCGGTAAAAGAGCATAAGCGCCTCCACTTGTTTCCGTGTCTTGCATTTCACACCAAGTGTCCTAGCGCGTCGCCGCACGGCGCAATTAAGCAAAATCACTCAATTTCTATTTTTTCTGAGTGTATTTTGGTACTTTTTACGCGAAATAATTAACTAATGGTTTCGATAGGAAATTTCCTCAGCTTTCCGATGGTGTGGTCAGATTTTCCGAAATTTTCCATTTACCTTGAGAAAATTGCCGGAAAACCTTCAAAGTCAAATATCTCAAAAACGGCATTTTTAAGATTTTTCTAAATAGTCTCAATGGAAAGCTGAGGAAATTTCCTAACTGTATGCAAGTTTTCAGAGTGTGCAATTGATTATTACTTATTGAAATACAGCGACGAACGTGTAAAAATGCGACTTTTCGGCACGCGCGGCGCAAAATCTCACGTTTTTACACGTTCGTCCCTGTATTTCAATAAGTAATAATCATTTGCACACTTTGAAAACTTGCTTATCGATAGGAAATTTCCTCAGCTTTCGATTGAGACAATTTAGAAAAATCTTAAAAATGCCGTTTTTGAGATATTTGCATTTTAAAGTTTATATTAAGTTTTTTCGATGAAAATGGAAAATTTCGGAAAATCTGACCACACCATCGGAAAGCTGAGAAAATTTCCTATCGAAACCATAAGTTAATTATTTTTTCTGAGTGTATTTTGGTACTTTTTACACGAGATAGAAATTGAGTGATTTTGCTTAATTGCGCCGTGTGGCGACGCGCTAGGACACTTGGTGTGAAATGCCTCATATTACATTCACATTCACTCGCAGTGATGTTAATTTTTTGATCTCGCACGTTTACGATCGTTTGCGACGTTTGCGACGTTTGCGGGGATCGTCCAAAAAAGACGGTGCGCGTTTGCTTTTACCCTCTCCCCCCTCTCCCCCCACCAATGGCCCGTTTTATCTTATTATACCAGATATAATAATATGGCATTAAGGAACATGTGCATGATATCATACATCAGTCGCTCGTAAAACTTTGAAGAAGCCACATCGCTTAAAATGAATTCCTTGCAGCTTAGGGAAAGATACGACGATTATTTGGCGGAATTGGATCGAAATTGTGGCACATTGCCAGATAAGCAACATAAGATTTATTCCAGCCTGAGAAGCGCTACGAAAGAGATGTTTCTCCGCCATAAAAGCTTACCTCAGAAACTTGTAAGTAAAATTATTTATACTTAATTCCCATGAATATTAAATCAATAACTTTTTGAATTATTTTTGAGCATAGGAATTGAAGTACAGAATTTAAACGCAGTTTAAACAGAGTAGTTCTGCTAGGAAAAGCCCGTATTTCAAATGATCATCGCAATATTTCAACAAGTAGGTATATTTAATCGGATCGATAATTGTTTCATGTTTTTTATTTTTAAAGTGATTGTTTGCAGTAATAGAAGTAAAAGTTAATGTTCATCAAATTAAATCATCATTGAATCATTGCTTTGAAATAATTTAATGTGTTTTTTTCATTCATTCATTCTCAAGCACAAGTGCAGTGTGAGCTCTGCACTACTGTGAATACTATTGTGAGTGATTCGGCTGCTACGGATGTCTAAAGTAAGGTTATGAAAAGTCGTAGCAGCCGAATTCATCATTCATCAATTCATCATCAATCATCATCATCAATAAATAAAAAGTAGTTCCGTTCAATGGGAGTCGCCATTTTGTCACCCAGTTATTCGCGATGTGATTGGCCGATTCCGTTAGATCGCTGCTCAATTCAGTCGATATAGCAGTGTGAATAATATAATTGCCACGGTGGACCCACTGGCCCCTAGACTAGATACTGACTACACTAATGTTCGTGTGCTTGAGACGTGAGTGTGCTTGTTTACCCGCGCCCGCGACCGAGACGCAGCAGACACTATTATGCGGGTCTATACGTCAGTAATATATACTATTCCCTGTACATTTATAATTACATGTATCCATCCAATTACATGTATGTAATCCTATGAATCCACAATGAAATACGACATTTTTTCCAAGGTCGATTTTTTCTAAATAGGTACGTTTAAAAGTTATTAACAAATTGTTTGTTCAAACCGACATATCTTCTAAACTATTTGATAATATATCAACAGAATTTTTCATTATATTACTTTTATTCATTTTTTAGACCAAAGCAGAAAAATCAAAATTCGAAGATAAACTTCGTTCTCATATTCAACAATTAAGAACAACATACTATGACTGGTTGAAATCAGACAATTTTATAGTCTGCAAAGCTGCTAATGTCATAAAAAATTTAAGGCTGCTACTTTTGGGCAGTCAATTAAATTTAACTACAGACAGCCCAAAAACAGTATTAGACTTACATTATTACAACGTTCAAGAAGCTATAGAAATGGTGAGCAATTTTTTATTGCACCAAATAAACAATCCCCTGAATACGCAAATACGCAAATACACATTAGTTACCGGAAAAGGGAACCACAGTGCAAATGGCAAACCACGCCTGAAAGATGCTGTTACCAATTTCCTCAAGGATAAGTATTCATCCTCCATACGGTGAGTCAATTATTTTAGAACCACACCAACTATTTTGTTATAGTATAATTACATTAAATATCAATTTTCAATTTTAGCATTGAACAGCAAAATAATGAAGGACGAATTGTGATAAGTTTCATCAACTGAAGCAGATATTTATCCGATTCGCATAGTGGATAGAGATCTCTCCACTAAGCTCCACTAACATCTGACGAGAGTGACGAGTCGACAAATGTTGAATTGAAAATTAACCAACGCACAGATTTAGAATTGAAAGAGACTTTCGAAGCATTTACTCCAGAAAATATTTCAGGGAGGAGGCTCTTTGTCAATGAATTGGCAGTGGTTTCAATATTCAAATCTAGTATTCTTTATTTAAATATATTGTTTCTAATACTAAGAAACATTTTAAAAGGCCCGAAAAACAGTGATAATTATAAAAATCATGTAAACATTTTGAATTCGACTCTATAATTCAAAATCTGCCGCTCGCGCAGTTGGTAGTATAAACACACGCCAACAGACGGCCGAACATCAACCATGTCCATGTGTCGCTAGCACTTACTATACTTCATAGTCTGCAGTCTCTTGACGCACGTGTTGCAAGTACATACACGACTGATTGATTTTCTTATTGTATTGTATTTATTTTTGCTATAAAATCAACATGGGTCTAAATAAAAGTGCGGATGATAGTGGCGAGTTGCAAATGAAAAAGAAAAGAAAAATTAAAAATAAGAAAGTACTAAGTGAAATTGATGAATCCTCGGTTCCTGAATCAGTAGAGTGAGTATTTTTTGAAATTTATTTTCAATGATTGAAAATTGATTAAAAATATTTAATATTTTCTTATTCTTTTTGACAGAAATTATGAAGATGTTTCTACTAATATAGACCAAAATGAAAGCGTGGATAATTGCGATGAGCCACAGATGAAAAAGAAAAAGAAAGAAAAAAAGAAGTGAGTTTATAATAAAATTAAAAACAATCTTAATTCCTGAATCGATAGATTAACAATATTTGTGTACAGTCTCATTTTATTGATAAAAATCGTAATAATTTCTTTTTGACAGAAATAATGAAGATGTCACATCTGCAAAAAGCAATGAAGGTGATGATGAAAGTAAAGGAGAACCAAAGAAAAAAGAAAAATCAATACGACAAATTAAAAAAGAGAAGCATGAAGAACGTCTTAATTTAGCTCGAGAGGCCAGCAAACTGGAAAGTGCTAAAAAAGCATTAAATTATGTTTCAAAGGTAAATGTCTTTTAATTTAATGAATATATTTATATTTCTGCATTTTAAATTGAGTTTAATTATAATACATAAATGTATTACAGTGGAAACATGCAAAAAGTCATTGGAAGTTCGAGAAATTAAAACAGATTTGGTTAATGGACAACTTTTTAAGTGACAAATATGTACCTGATTCAATGTTCCCGACTATACTTGAATATTTTGAAGGAATTAAAGGTTTGGCAAGACAAAAACTGACTGATAAAGCAACAGCAATAATCAAAAAGACAGACGATGGTGTTGAGAGTGTTGAGAACGATGAAGAAGTCGAGAAAACTACCGAATACACAAGAGCAAAAAAACTTATTGAGGCATTGAGTAATAAGGAATAAGTTGACTTTACGATAAAAACATTTATTATAATCACATAAAGTTGTATATAGAACAGCATTAACTAGTTGATAAATAAATGTCAATGCATTTTTGATATACCCAAATATGACATTGTCATATAATTAAGTATATAACAGTTTTTAATAATATCTATACAATAAAAATTTTAATTTACAACAAACGTGCTGCTTTGAATTATTATACAATCATGATTTTTGGAGAAATTTAAGCATTGGCGTACTTGTCGACAAATTTCTTCAATTTGTCAACGTCTTGCAATCCTACAATTTTTTCCAAAACTTTACCATCTTTCATAGCCACTAGAACTGGAACTGAATTGACCTACAAAATGAAAAATTGAAAATAAGATCAGCATAAGAAAAAAAATAAATAACGTCACCAGTTACTACTACTAACATCGTAATCCAGTGCAAGATCTGTATTTTCATCGATGTCTACTTTAGCTAAAACAATTTTTCCTTGTTTTTCTGCAACTACTTGTTCTATTCTAGGTGTCAATAATCTGCATGGATTACACCATCTGTAAAAAAAATAATTTCAATTTAATACAAAGAGTCAAATTACTTCTATGTAATTCAAATCAATACTAACGTCGCGAAAAAGTCCACTATCACAGGAACTTTGGAGTTTTTGACGCGCTCATTGAAGTCGTTGGAGTCTTGAACTTTAAAACTACTGGATGTGGCGGCTTGTTCCTGCGTGGAGGCACTTGCAAAAGTCCTCGACTGCAGAGTCCTCAAAACTGATCTAACTCCGGTTCTCAACATGTTTTTTTCTGATTATAAGACAGACAACAATTAATTTTTACACAATGAATACTGTGCGTCGATGCAGTATTATATAAATATGGTTAAATTTCAATGAATTCGAGAAGAAAAATATCAATCGCATAATCTTACCCAATCTTCAAAGTCAATTACAATGAAAATACGTTGTTAGCAAGATGATAACTCGATAAATAGTCAAGTATAAATAGAAGTGTAGCGACCACCACACACGCTTTTGCATGCAGTATTACGCAGATAACGAACAGACGACAAAATGCGAGGTTACGATTGAGTGTAGATGGAGCTGCTCGACGATTAAAATTTGAAATATAAGTTGAGCGGCAGGTTTAAAAAAAATTGATATTTTAGTTTTTTATAAAAAAAATTATCACGAACTTGTTTAATTGAATTTCATAAAATATATACATTAAAAGACATCTCTTATTACAAACATTGCACACTCGATAGTTTTACAATGTGCCCGAAGACTCGCGATCGACTTTTCTACATTTGTGCGGCAATATCATCTTCAATCCGTACAGTTTATTGAAAACATATATCAACAGGAATACTCCGGCGGAAATACCAGCCGAAGGCTGTACGTAATAATAATAAGCCGCCTCCACGATCGATTTCAACTCCTCGATTATCCTCTGATGGACCAAGCCGAACTTGCGTATCAATCTGACGAGTTTGTGCCTCTTGGCTCGGGTCTCGCAGCTGTCCAGTACCTGTCTGAAGACGTAGGCGTAAAATTCGGCGACCTCGTCGGTATTGGCCTCGGTCAGCACCGCCGGCCATTCCTCGTTGCAGGCGACGCAGCCGCAATCCCGCGCGGGTTTGCGATGCTCCAGCGCCAGCTCGAAGAAGGCCGTGCCGTAGGTCTCGACGAGCGGCTCGCCCTCCTCGATCGGCAGAACGGCGTACCAGATCTCGCGACCGGCCCCGGTCTTCATCGATCTCACGTTGGGATTGCAGCTGTGGGGTATCAGTCGCGCCAGGCCGTTGATCGAGTATCCTCGCTCGCAACAGGGCGTCGGGGAGAGACACGCGTTACCGGCGTTTTTCGGGCAGCGCCCTTCTTGCTCGATCACCTGATTGAATTAATTTTATGTTATCAAATAATATAAACCTGCGTAAAATATTGCAGTTAAAAATGCTCACTTTGATTCCGTAATCATGAGTAATGAGAGCTATTCTAAATATCAGTGAGCCTATGAATACTGCATCATGATTTTTTGTGAAGTCCTCAATCGAATCGAACCCAATGTTTTTGCCAAGAAAATCTTTTATCTTGGCAAGTAAAATTACTGACCTACAACTTTCATGCGCAAGGTAAGCAGTAGCTTCTTCACTGACTTGATTGCAAGTATATGCTAACAAACTTACGATTGAAGAGTATGGAAATTCTGCATCATCAAAAGAATTGTTTTGTGCTAGACAACAAAAAATTCACATTTTAAATATAAATAAAGATAAAATGTAATATACAAAAGTTCACTTTAACATACCTTTGTTATAATCAATTTTCTCAACCGCTTTTTTTAGATTCTCTATACTCTTAAATTCTTTTACACCTGCAATGACTATTCTGATTGATAAATGAATCAAATAATTATAAAAACTATTTCCATCCACTATTTTATCAATCAAATTACATTCAACGTCATGGTACAGCTTTTCAGCCTCAATTTTACATTTGTCAGAACAATAAATAACATGAGTACATTCGTTGCAAGGTATACCAGCCCAGGCAACTCCAAGACAATGATCACAAAAGTTGGCTGGTTTTTTGAAACTTGGTACTGCAATTGTTGGCTTTGACACTATTACCAGCTCACCTGGTTGAATATAACGAGAAGCAACTAGATGCTGGCCTTGTTGTGCATTATTTTCAACATGAACTGAATGGAAAAGCCCCTCAGATTCTTTTTCATACAGTATATTGCGATGAGAATTCTCTGTATAATGACGTATTTTGCTTTTTTTTGGAGTATAAAGATTCTTCATGTCAGTGGTCAATTGATCTGGAGAATAAGACAATTCACCATTGGATTTATTCGACCAAATCACTTTACTATAAAAAATAAATGCAACTTTAATTTGATTTTAATATTATTATAAATCATCATGCATTAAGCGAATCATTTATTACTTACTGATCTACTTCTTTATATGCAAATTTTTGAAAAATTCTCTCAACTTTTTTAAGGCATTGAGTAAATTTTTTTCTTTTGAAGTATGTCTCGTTAGCTTTATTTATAAGTAATTTAGCCTCGTGAAACACATCATATTTATCTTCCTTTCCAAGATAGGCCAGACATCTAGCCTTACGACAAAGCAATTTGAACTTTAATTCATTTGAGATAGTGAATTTTAAGGCTCTATCTATATCTTCTATACATTCCTTGTACTTGCAAGTATGAAATAAAAATGCTGATTGATTGCAGTAAGATAAAGCAAGACTTTCCGAATTTGGAGGTGCATACAACTTACTGCGAGCATAACAGTCCCAAATTTGAGCGTGAACTGCATCATCGTGGCATTTCTTATCCAGAAATTTTTGAGTACCTTCCAGTCTCAATATTTTTGCCCAATCCGAGCACTTCAATTCATTTTCATGCTGAGTTTGCAAAAGATTCTTCACATCGTCAACAGTGAAATAATACTGTATCATTTGTTCAAAATAATTATCTTCCGTAGACATTGTTAATGTCACTTCCAACTAAAGCCTAAGTTTAAAACAGTTTATCAATTTAACCTATTGATGTAGCAAAATGAATGCTCATAAATACACTTTAAAGCAGCACTTTATTATATTTACAACTATCACAGAACGTTAAATAAAGTATCTTTGATTATGTTGATTCGCCACCGGCATGATTACCACTAGAAGTGACTTAAAACCCGCAACACAAGTGCCAAGTAAGGCAAAACAAATCTCTGAGCACTCGACACAGGCTAAAAGCCATGCGTCTAGCAGAAGTCATCATCACACATCACACAAAATTCAAAAAACCAAGAATTAAAAATTAAACAAAATATTTTTGTAAATACATAAAAACGTTAAACAATCATCTGCATAAATTACACTTTACTACTTTCATAGATTGCACAAAAAAAAAAAACGAAAAAATAATAGGTAAAATTTAAATTTAAAATTTCAGTTTGTAGCGATCGACCGGTCAGTTACCAAGCGGTGACGTTACCTGACGCTTGGACTACAGTCTACAGTCTACACAAACACAACACACAACCTCCTCGATTGATAGTTCAAAACAGTGCAACTTCAGAGAGCAGCCGGCTATCTCACACGCTCGCTACTTATAACCAAGTGTTCAGTGATATATTCGTTGTTTACTTATAAAATAATCAGTCGCGTAAAATTCAACTCGATGGTCTTGTCCACTCAAACCGTGAACGGTGGTAATAAAATGGAGAAGCACAACAACAAGAGCGAGCAGGAGCTCTCCATCACGACTGAGGACGTGGTGTACGAGGAGGAGATCGTTCGCAATCCCTACTCGGTCAAACACTGGCAGCGCTACATCGAGCATCTCACCGCCAGCAAGAGCTTGAACTTGAACGTCGTCTACGAGAGAGCTCTGAAGGAA
Organism: Trichogramma evanescens; assembly: GCA_902732785.1. Lineage (NCBI taxonomy): Eukaryota > Metazoa > Arthropoda > Insecta > Hymenoptera > Trichogrammatidae > Trichogramma > Trichogramma evanescens. The sequence goes on from CACVKI010144253.1 coordinate 28,524, forward strand.
TTGCCGGGTAGTTATAAGCTCTGGTACGCCTATCTGCAGCACAGGCTCAAGCGTCTCAAAGGCCGACGCATCGACGATCCGATGTACGAGCAGCTCAATCACATCTTCGAGCGGGCCCTGGTTTTCATGCACAAAATGCCGAGGATCTGGATGGACTATTGTCAATTCATGACCGAGCAAGATCTCGTGAAGAGAACGCGGCACATCTTCGATAGGGCCCTAAGAGCCTTGCCTCTCACTCAGCATCACAGAATATGGCCGCTTTACTTGACGTTTGTAAAAAAATACAACATTCCGGAGACAGCTATAAGGATCTTCCGCAGGTATCTCAAGTTGGCACCCGAAGAGGCGGAGGAGTACATCGACTACTTGATTTCCATCGGGAAACTGGACGAGGCTGCGGTTAAACTCGCCGAAGTAGTTAACGCCGACGAATTCGTTTCCAAACACGGAAAATCCAAGCATCAGTTGTGGAACGAGCTGTGCGATTTGATATCAAAAAATCCAACTAAAATCAGATCTTTGAATGTCGATGCAATCATTCGTGGAGGACTCAGGAGATACACCGACCAAGCTGGCCCATTGTGGAATGCCCTCGCTGACTATTACGTCAGAAGTGCTCTTTTTGAAAGGGCCAGAGATATTTACGAGGAGGGCATTCAAAGCATTTCTACGGTAAGAGATTTTGCACAAATATTTGATGCGTATGCTCAATTCGAAGAGTTAAGTATTAAAAGGAAAATGGAAGAAGTTGGAGAAAATCCAACTCCAGAAGATGATATTGATTTGGAGCTGAGGATTGCCAGACTCGAACATCTTATGAGTAGAAGATTATTGTTATTGAATTCAGTTACTTTGAGACAAAATCCACATAATGTTTCGCAGTGGCATGAACGAGTAAAATTGTATGAAGGCCAACCTCATGAAATCATTAATACTTATACTGAAGCTGTGCAGACAGTAGAACCCAAACAAGCTGCTGGAAAATTACACACTTTATGGGTGGCATTCGCCAATTTTTATGAAAAAAATGGGCAATTGTCAGATGCCAGGACGGTATTTGAGAAAGCCATTCTTGTACCTTATCTCAAAGTCGATGATCTAGCCTCTGTATGGTGTGAGTGGGCTGAAATGGAAATACGCCATGATTGTTATGCTGAAGCATTAAAGTTGATGCACCGTGCTACGGCAATGCCATCCAGAAAAGTAGCTTACCACGATGAAACTGAAACTGTACAAGCGAGATTGTATAAATCTTTAAAAGTATGGTCAATGTATGCTGATTTGGAAGAAAGTTTTGGAACTTTCAAGACATGTAAAGCGGTCTATGATAAGATTATAGATTTAAAAATTGCTACTCCACAGATCATAATAAATTATGGACTGTTCTTGGAAGAAAACAAGTACTTCGAAGAAGCTTTCAGAGCATATGAAAAAGGTATTGCTCTATTCAGATGGCCAAATGTTTATGATATTTGGAATACATATCTTACAAAATTCCTACAAAGATATGGTGGATCTAAATTGGAAAGAAGTAGAGATCTGTTTGAACAGTGCCTAGAAAATTGCCCACCAAAGTATGCAAAGGCTTTATATTTGTTGTACGCAAAGTTAGAAGAAGAACATGGTTTGGCACGACATGCAATGTCAGTTTATGAAAGAGCAACAGGTGCTGTGTTAGATGAAGAGCGATTCGGAATGTTTAATATTTATATTAAAAAAGCAGCAGATATATATGGAGTTCCAAAGACTAGAGAGATATATGAAAAGGCGATAGAAGTATTAAAGGAAGAAAACGCTAGAGAGATGTGCATGAGATATGCTGATATGGAAACCAAACTAGGTGAGGTTGATAGAGCAAGAGCAATATACATTCATTGTAGTCAATTCTCAGATCCAAGAATGACCAACAAGTTCTGGCAAACTTGGAAAGATTTTGAAGTAAGCCACGGTAATGAAGACACAATGAGAGAGATGCTTAGGATAAAGCGTTCAATCCAGGCTGCGTATAATACAACACAGATCAACTTATCGGCTCAAGCATTAACATCTAGTGAAAATAATGAGCCAATCAGCGCCATGGATTCTTTGAATGCAGCCACAACGAAATCTGGTGAACAGCAAGAAATCATGCGCTCTGCCCACACAATCAACTTTGTTCGAGGAGCTACAGTTGGTGGAGCAAGTTCAGAACCAAAAGTTGTTAACCCAGACGAAATTAACATCGATGCAGATGCCATGGACGTCGATGACGATGATGATGACGACGACGACGACGAAATGGACCAAGATAATAGCGAAAATGGCGAAACTGAAGATGTTCCTGTTGAACAACAACAAATTCCAACTCAAGTATTTGGTGGCTTGAAAAATGACGATGAAAACGACTAAATATATTGATTCTATAAATATATTTTCCATAAAATGTAGCTATATGAATGAAATCATAGTTTAAAATAATTGTTAATATCATTACTCAATGAATGATACTGTATAATATTGTATTTATGATATTGTAATAAATTAATATTTTTTTTTTAAGTAACATAGTTTTCAATTTGAAGTTTTAAATAATTTATAGCTTTTGAATTGCTTCAAATGAATAAACACATTACTCATGCAAGGAGTAAATTAAAAAATAGAAAATCTTTAAATATAAAACATCAGATTTATTATTGTCTTTGAAAACCTTGACTGAAAAAATTCACTCATTTTATTTAATTAACTAAAGTTAAATTGGTATAGGACTACTGATGAGAATCGATTTTTCAAATTATTCAAAGAAAAGTTGAGTGAGTAATAATGTACAAAGACGAATTTGATTTCTTTATAACATTTTTTATTTTTGATATCGATATATAAATTCTATAAATTTAAACTCTTAAACTGCTATCTCTTTTATGCACTGCGTTTACAATACAAGTCGTAAGGCCCGTTCTATAAGTAATAATTCGAGCCTACCTATAATTATAGATGATTATTATGGAATCCAATTCTACCGATGAAATTATCAAAACACATGTCAGACTCGGCGCACATGCGCTTTCAAATAAAAAGTAAAACAAGCAGACCAGTTTTCTCGCGCAAATCGTGGTGAGCTGTTGTACTGCAGTTGCAATTTTTGCACATTATTATCGCAACATTACGAAACGGTCGTTTCTCATCATTCAGTTTTAAAATTTAAAAAGTATTCACGAGTTCGATAAACTACGCTTGAAGTTAATCGACTCATCGGTCATTACTGTCATTACAAATTTATTGCTCACAGTAAAAAAAAAAATGCTCGTGCCTAGGTTAAGCCCTGTCTTTCAGAATTTATGCAGAATCAATCGGTAAGTATCCACAAAATATACAAACGGTGTCATGTCAAAACATACCGAGAGAAAAGCTTTTACACTTGATTTCGTCGCTGCCCGGACAGATCGATCGCTCGTAACGTCGTCTCGCAACAGCGTCGCCTCAAGTCGACGCAGGAAGCCGAGGACGAGCCGATCAAGTGGTCCCAGTCGGAGGCGTCGAAATGGAAAGCCGAGTACACCCGGGCCGGTGGTCGGCCGATCGAGAGGGTCTGGTGGTCCGAGTACTCGGTGATGATCAGCGTCGCCGCGTTCATGATCTACTTCTGCTATCTGCGAGAGGAGAACGACTTGGACGAGCGAATTTACGCCCCGTTGACCGAGACCGTGGTCGGAATTGAGAAGGCATTTCCAGATTACAACTTCCATCAGAAACCCGATTTTATAATTTATCACGAGGAAAATAAAAGGAAGCAGTTGGAGGCAGCTAAGCAAGCTGAGCAAAAAAGGTGATCAGTCGAGGACGATGGAAGTAATGTTTTGTAAGAGTGTAAATATCTGACAGTGAATTGTGTACATATAGTATTCTATTAAAATGTTTTCCTTTCTTGTATACTTCTTGTTGCAGACTGTATCGATTAAATTGTTTGTGAATGCTTAATTTTAAACTTTTTAACACTTATTTAACGTACAATTTTTTATTAATGACATAAAAATATATATAATTTTACATTTCTCTTATAATACATAATCTACACTATAATAGACAACTGACAGACTATAGAGGATATAATAATTTTCCCCAAATTAAATCACTGATTATTCTATTCCATTCAATGGGTGGGTGCAAGCTAAAAGTATCTGGAATAGATTTTTTCCATGTTATGCTCCATGATGCCATTACAGGTTTGGTTTTCAAAATTGTAGGACCTTTTACTTGTCTTTTCAGTAATTGAATCCCAATAGATCCTACAACAATTTCATTAATTTTTGATAATCTACTCAATTACTTTTTACAAAATTCAAATTAAAACTTTAAAAGTTTGAGTCACATTTCTTATAAAGTATTTTCAATTTGAATTTAATTATTATAAATTAACAAACTACATACCTGTTGTTTCTTTAGTACAAAAGAGCCATTTAAAATAAACATAAATTGGCATGATTTGTAGATAAAATTTTAATCTTGTTAGGAAACCACCAAGACCAATCATGATAACTCTAAGCTAAAAGTTTAAAACTTTTATTATTATAGCACATTTTTTATGAATAAAACTTTATTATTGCGACAACTTACAGTTGAAAAAACAAAATAATAAACCCAGGTGGTGGGCATCAAAAATAATAAGATGGTAAACAATGAAGTACCAATAAATAACTGATCAGTCTCGTATTCACAAGAGTCTACTCTGTTTCTTAGAGGGTTTTTCTTTTTACCAAGAAATAATCTGAATAATGCTATGAGTCCTTGTATTTGTAAAGCAAATAACCTGTTGATGAAAATTATTATCAGAAAAATATTTTCATTTCTATTGAAATCATTATGAATGATTTTATATACCTTTGTGCATAGACATAAATGCAATAAGTGTGAAAGCTCACAAGTGTTAAAAGATCAGCAATAATAGCCATTTGACATGTTATTCCAAGTTTGCCAAAAAATAGAAGAATCGCAAAACCAAATTTCATTACAGGATTTACTGCTAGTAAAAATGACAACCATAAATGTAAGTGGTATAAAAAAAATTCTCCTAATATATTATTGAATGGACGATTCAACTTCAGGCCTGCTGGTGAACCCATTAACCAGCCTATAAGATTTCTAACATAATCTACTACATTCTGTGGAAAAAAATGTTGAAAATTAGCTATCAACAACAAAATGTTGACTTCATAAATCAAGTCTAATATTTACCCGTTCAAAATATATAATTTCATAAAATGATGAATCTTCAACAATGTGAAGTATAAATTTTATGGACAAGTATCCTAGTACTGCATCAATTGTCATGGCAATGAGATAATTGGTGGTTTTTAATGTAAATCTTTTATTCTTCATAAGTGTTCTCAACATCCACTCAGCACTTTCAAACCATTTGATTAAATGTAATCCAAGAAAAGAAAATCTGATGCCTGGACTGAGAGCTTTTAAAATTCCAGCGATCCACGACACCGGATGCAATAAACTCAAGACTAGCAAGCTAAACAAGTAGGCTCTTATCCAGCCAAACCAAGTATATTGTTTTTGGCTTTTTTTTCTTGACTCATCCCTAGTCAAAACGTTGCGCAATTCGAGAAACTGATCGGCCGGATACTTTTCCGTGTACAGTTCCGTTTTTAACAAACAATCTCGATCGTAGAGTATAATCTTCGTATGATAATTGTTCAAGTCGATCTTTTGATTGTTAAGAATGACGCTTCGCAGGCAATAATCGTAATTGTTGCTGCTCTGCGGCGCCAAGAACATCTCGATCCAGCACGGTAACTTTTTGTCCCAGTACTCTCGACGTTTTTCCCGGCCGTAATAATAGCCGAGCGGCACAACGTCGCCTCGAGGGTATTCCTTTTTGAGCTGCTGCACATTGTCTCGGACACCGAGAACGAAAAATTTGTATTCTCCATCGAGGTTGTCAACGTCGTCGTTGCTCCGCACCAATTCCCCGTACATGCAGCCGGCCTCCAGATGAAAGTCGGCCGGCACGAAGATCAGCAGCGACTTGCTCATTTTGTAAAATTGTCGATTACATTTTCAATTCATATGAGTGGATGTAAACACCTATACAACAACACCGATGACAACAACAACAACAACAAAGTCGTCGTCGCACACGCGCCAGTCATAACCTCGTTGACATCAGCTGATAGTCGCAAATAATATCAGACTGGCTTCTGCCACGGTCGCACGCACGCACCTCGCACCACTTATTATGTGTTGTGCTGCACTAGGCTTATACCCGCAGCACTGGCAGAAGCTCGTTCCATAAAGCTGCGATAATCGAATTACTGATTAATTATTAAGAACGATATAAGTAGGCTGCATTTGGACGTGCGAGCACAGACTCGTCGAGCGCAGGAATATAGCCGAGTGCGACTCCGAGTTTTCCGCAGCAAATCGTAAACAAAAACGGTACATTTATTTATGCAATAGACGTTGGTAAAGCTTTGACGTAGATCGTTGCTGTCACTTGACCATTGGCCGCAGGTTTTTTTTATGACAACCGTTGTGATTCGTGTGCTCAAAACTTCGAGTGTTCGTGATTTATTTTGTTATCACTTTTTTTTCTGCAATGAAACTTATGTTTGTGCCACTCTAAATATGAGAACAATCGAGTCAAAAATAGTTTCTTAAGTTTATTTTCCAAACGGTAGTTTTCTTATTTAACAAGCACAGATCAATAGTTGTTGTATTTGAACCTAAAATTTAGTTGCTAAAAAAATACAATATGTTCATATTGGATTATATTAAAAAAATACCTTAAGTTTTATTTTTAGAATTATTTACCAAGCAACAATTTAATCTAATCCAACTATCTTTTTAATTAAACAGATTCTGATGAACTGCATCACGTAATGTTAACTTATCAAAACATCCCATTGGGATATCAATGAAACTTGTAGTAAAGTTTAATGGGCCTCTCGGCTTGGCTGTTGGTGGATAATGTCAAACGAAGAGAATCGCCAAGATTCAAAAGTAAATTTAAATACTTCAGTTAGCAATGCTGAAGAATCAGAACAACAGCTATCACAGCAGCAAAAAATTAGCAGTCAACAGCTATTTAGAAAATCCAACAACAAAATTGAAGTCAGAAGTTCCAAGATATTACTGGATGAAAAACTATCTAGCAAAATGTTCACATATGCCAGAGAAACAATATGTTTTTTTCTTGCCATAGCTTTTACAGCACTTGCAGCATTACACAGTTCGTAAGTAATAACATTTTCAAGGGAAAAGAATTATAAGCTTAAAGTTTATTATTCTTTCAGACCACCACGAATATCAAAACCTCCTGTTGCAAGACCATTTTTCAATGAAAGTTCCTTAGTTCTCGATTACTATAAGGGTCATTTAGGAGCACTAATTGATAGAGTAACAGATTTTGATTTCTGCTTTGTAATGTACTATGCTCCGTGGGATGCAGAAAGTCAAATTGTAAAAGAAGAGTTTGAAAAAGTTGCCCAATACTACAATTCTCAGGTTACCATCAATTCTGAATGAACAGAAAAATGATATTTACTATGATTACAATATTGATTATGATTACAGGTGTTTTTTGCTGCAATAAACTGTTGGCATCCAGGATCAGAATGTAGGGCTCGATATAGTAAGATACAAAGCTATCCTGTTCTTATGATGTATCCAGCAAAAGAATCAGGAATTCAGTACAAAGGAATTCGGAGTGCACCTTATATGATACGCTTCATTCATAACTTTATGAATCCTATAATAAGAGTTAGCAAAGACGATGAAATAATGGAATTATTGAAATCATATGATGTAAGTTAACTGATTTTCATTGAAAATATTGAGTCATAAAATTATTGATTCATAAAATTATTATTTTTTCAATCAAAGGCCGTGATGATTGGCTACTTTCGTTTTGACGGAATATCGAGAAGTCCAGGTTACAGAGAATTTTATCGAGCGGCTTTGCGAAATCTAGAACGTGATCCCAATGGGGAAGTAGCATTTGTAGCAGTAATAAATAAAGATCTTATAGAGGATCACGGAGTGATGAAATTCCCGTCAGCTAGTTTATTGATGTGGAACGAAACTTTGGTACTGTAATGATATCACACTTTTACATTATAATCTGAATTGGTCTAATTGTATTACTCCTATGATTTTAGTTTTATCCAGACACGAGTAAATGGACTTCAGATAATATCAACAATTGGATAAGCAGTTCTCTCCACCGAGTCGTAACTTGGATCCAACCACCCGGCAGTAAATCTCTAACTTTTGCTCCTTACTTGTGGGACGGCCCTGTGTTATTTTTATTTACTCCACGCAATCCTCTTCATTTCGATAACGATAATTATAATTTAGTGAGTATTCGACGATCGAATAAGATAATAATTCAGGCGAATATTTTAATTTCTCTCTACTTTTTTTTTCACCAACAGTTGAGAGAAATAGGACTTCAATACTACGACTGCGTCGGCAATCCGCAAATAAACGACACGGTGTCGAGGCTGCGCGAGAGTCGAACCTCTGCGGCACCGAGAGCTTTCAAGCGCCGAGAATACTGCACGAGTCTACTCGACGAGGAGGAGCAGCAGCAACAACGGCAGCGGCTGCACCAGGAGTCGATTCTCGCGCAGAGGGTAGCCAGACGCGAAAAGTCCTGGAGCAACATCACCGTGGAGTGTTGCACGGGCACGCCGACGAATCGCTGCGTCTCGTGCACGAGGAAGCAGCCGCCGTTGCCGAGGGACGAGTCGCAGGCCGTCTGCGCCGCGCCCGGGGCGTCGGCCTGTCGCAGCCTCGACGTGTTCGGCGCCGAACTGCCCCTGATTCCGGACGAGCGTCCGACGGCGACGTTCGCTCGTCCTGGCAGCTTCAAAGGCGACAACGAGGACAACGACAGCTGCTCGGCCAACGAGAGCTGCGACGACCGATCCAGCGATATGGAAAACGACGAGGAAGAAGTCGAGATGATCGATCCTCGATCGGCAGCGTCGGTACAGAAGGCCCACGAACGCGAGGAGTGTCGCCGATTTCTCGCCGGATACAGCTACCGAAGGCCTGTGTTCCCTCGCGACGACGACGCCGCCGCCGATACGAAAGAGGAGGAAGTCCAGCTCACCAAGGACAGATGCCACGTGAACAAGACTCTGGCGTTGGTGGCGATCGACAGTTTGCATTATTTTCACTTCTCCGAGGGTCTCGGTATCGAGCTCGGCGACAAATCGGATAAAACGGCTCTCGTAATACTCGACCCAATGGTAAGAATCATTCGCTTTCTCCGTATCAAGTGAGACATCCGTATCACGAGTCGTTCTGTTTTCTCGACGCAGGACGAATCTCAGTACGTGCTGCAAGACGATTTCAGCCGAAATACCCTGGCGCGATTCATCAACAATTACACGCACGGCTATCTCAGACGAACTCTGCGCTCGAACAATCCTCAGCGATTCATTCGCACGCCCACGACGAAGCAGCAATGCGAGTCCGATGGACAATCGAGAGTATGCGTGGAAGAATTGTCTACGGAAACATTTCTGAAAACGATACTCAATCCCGATAAGGTTCGTTCTCATGAGTTTTAAATAATTATGTGTAAGATGAGGTCAAACTTGAAATGAACACAATTTTTGTCCAACGCAGGATGTAGTTGTGATGTATCATTCGCCATACTGTGGATTCTGCAGTGCCGTTGCTTACGTCTACCTAACCGTTGCGCATTACCTCGCGAAAATGGACCATTTGGAATTCGTGAGGATCGACGGCGACAATAACGACTTGCCGTGGGAGTACACGATGACCCGTTATCCTTCAATCCTATTTTTCCCCGCTAGAAGGTAAGCGCATCGATAATACAACTTCAACGACTCCTCTTTCTAAATTCATTTATAAGAGAGAGAGAGAGAAAATTGTACGAATTTCAGAAAAGAGGATAGCACCCTGTTCCCGTGGAAGCTGCCCATCTCCGTGGGAAACCTGCTGAATTTCGTGCTGGCGAATCTCGACGCGGAGTCGCACGTCGAGGCGCTGATCAACGTCTGCGCCGCGACCGGCGGCACCGCGGACTGCGTCGAGCGCGTCAGATGGCTGTGCCTGGACGCGATAGAGGAGCACCTGCGCGAGTTCCGCCAGCTACGGAGGCTCGACAGGTATCGCCGCGGCGTCTCCGTCAGCGACGAGGCCAACAATTCGAGGAAGAAAATTTTGTTGCTCAAGCTGGCCTTAATCAGAGAGGTTCATCTGGAGCTTCAGACCTGTAAAAAGCTCGATAAAGATACACACTTGGTAATAATAACTATTTTGCATGAGTAATGTTTGGTATTAATTTCGGTAATAATTTTTTGGATCTTCGCTTACAGGTAGGAGTTTTGAGAAGCAAGTTCCGGACTTTTTATAGAAAAATAGAAAAGCTGCGACCGAATAGAAAAACAACTAATTCTACTTCCACCAATGAAGAAAAGGAACAGAAAAGTTTGTGATATACTAGATTTTCTAATTTAATAAATTTATTGCTGAACTATGCACTCTTTCCGAGTTAAACCATTTTATCCGTCGACAATTTAAAAACGGCAATGCAAAGAATATTTGTGAATTCTTTGTAATGTCCAATCTTAACATCTCGGGTATTCCGATAAAATTTTCTAAAAGAATCTAGCTTTTGATGCGAGTAAGAAGAAACTAAATATTTAGTATACGTTTCTTGCCATAAGAGAGCTATATTTTTCTTCAAATACTTACAATCTCATCAAGAAACACATTCCCTATTGTTATGCTATAGTCCAATTTAGTCATGTTAGACTGAGAAAAGCAAATGATTTATGTACAACGAAATTACACTTGTTTTTTTAATAGTTTTTAAGGATAATAAAATCATCATCACAATTGTTATAATATTAAAAAAAATCTAATTTTTATTTTGTTTTTTAAAAATAAGAGGTGCTACAAGCAAATTGTGTTTAATCGATGTGGTTTTCAAAGTGACCAAATAACAATCATGAACTACTATATTGTAAAATTATATCAGATTTATTGTAAAATTACAGTTGTAGAATTAAAAACAAATCGATGTAAGATTCATTGAAAATTGTGAAACGAGCGTGAGTGTTAAAAACAATACCTATTTTACTAGTGTGCTTGATAAAACGAATGTGTAATATATTATCAAATAAAAAATATGCATTTAACAAATGTTTTTACCAATGTATTACTTGAAAAAAACCTTCAACTTTCTTCATTCGCATCGTTTTAGAGTTTGAACTCGGAAGATAATCCTTCGCGCGGTTTATTGACCGCGCGTGCTCAGTTTCACGACAGAAATATTTTACCACCAAAGCGCCGACTATCTTTGGAAACATACACGAGGTCTTTTTTTGAGCGGCTCTCTTCGCGATAGATAGCTACCTGAACCCTACTCTAAGATGGTATTTTAATAATCTTTAATTATTTTTTGTATCAGTTTATAATTATTGCAAAAAGTGCTATTTTCAATAAATCGATTTATGCGCGTAATTGTGATTACAAATATTTTATGTTATCGCAACGTAAAATAGTTCAAATATAGCTTTCGAATGCATGCTAAAATTAGTGAGGTTATCCAAGCTAGTTCGCACATGTGTGGTGCAGTGAATTAAATGTTGTAAATAATTTAAAAATTCGGCCAGAAAACCTATTTTAGGATATGTGTCAACCGTTTGCATGTGTTGAGACTTGATAAATGAAGATAATATTTTGCTGCAATGATTACTATAAGCTTGATACATACATTTTTTATATGCACAAATCAAACATCAACTAATTTTATTTTTTAACAATTTAGGCTAAGAGAACAAAGAAGGTCGGAATCACCGGCAAGTACGGTACCCGTTATGGTGCCAGTTTGCGTAAAATGGTGAAGAAGATGGAAATCACGCAGCACAGCAAGTACACTTGCACTTTCTGCGGAAAGGTAAATTGATAAAACTATTGATTACACCTCTGAATGAAGTAACATGGACTAAAAATTCTTTCTCTTTAATTTGCAGGAGTCAATGAAAAGAAGCGTTGTTGGTATCTGGTCCTGCAAAAGGTGCAAGCGCGTTGTTGCTGGAGGAGCTTGGGTATTCGCAACCACCACAGCTGCATCTGTAAGATCAGCAGTGCGCAGATTGCGTGAAGTGAAAGACCAGTAAATAGTACAACATCACAACAACACCAACACAGTAAATAATACAACAATAATGGTACATAACGTATCTGTTTGTATTATTTCTCATACACTGAATCCAAAATGTTATATTCTAAATTTATTAGAATAAGTTTTATAAAATAAACTTAATGGAATAACTAATTTTTTTGAATAGTACTCATTTATTAAGTTTTCTGTGTCCACATACTTCTTATTTCAATTATATACACGAATTGATAGTCTTTCACATAAAATTTGCAATTTAAAGTTTTCTCTTGTAACTTGACTATTTAGTTTTAGAGTTTGTACAAATCTTCTAAAAAAGAAATACTTATTATATTAAATATATATTAATAATTCAATATATTATACATTAATGCACTTTTTGCATTTAAGCACAAATTATTATTTTTTTTAATGGCAAATGATCATGTTAATTGCAAAATTGAACAGAAATAATAACAAAAAATTGCTTTTCCACTATTATCATATTATATACAAATGTAAAAGTAGAAAAAACCTTGATCTGAATGAAATATCACGAAAGATCGTATTTTGTATATAGTTGATAGACTGTTTTACTAATTGCTGGTCCAATTTTTCGTTTGTTTGGTCCTGCCACCACATCGGCTAATAATTTGTCATCAGATTGTTTTAATGCATTGGATAGAATTTTGGGTGTGGGATACAACTCTGCTATTGCTACAGCTTTGTCAACTGATAAGCCTTTTAGTTGAAGCAACTGTTTTATAAACATCTCGCGTATCTTGAATTTCTAAATATGATCAATTAATGTTAATATTTATTTTAAAAATAAATAATCAATTTAATTTCATAACTTGATAATTTTGGAATTATGCTTACTTTAGTTTTAACAGATGACTTGTTGAATTCAGAAAATTCTATAAGATGCTCAGTACCTTCAGAGGTTTCCGTTTCAATATTATTTAATGCATCTTTTGAACAACTAATCAATTCTTTACCCTATGAAAAAAAGGTCAAAAAAGTTATTTACAAGTATTGCAGATGAACATAAATATACGTACTTCAAAAATATTGGTCAAAATAGTTGTCATAGTGGAAAGATATCTCATTGAATCTTTATGATCTCTTGTGTACTTCACTGTAAAATCATCTTGAACTAAAGCATTGACTCCGGCTTGTAGCAACGAAGTCATTGGAATGCAACCATGATAACTTTTTCCATAATTTTCGATTAGATATATAACATTTTTGATACCACTTTGTTTTAGACGAAACTGAATAATAAATGTGTGAGAAAAGAAAGTAAAAAAATTTTAAATGATATAAAAAAATAAAACCTTTTGCTCATGATATCTACTATCTTTAATACTGGCACAAAGATCATCGATGCGTTTTCTTTCGACTATGTATGGAAGTACGAGTTCCTTTTTTGTAAATCTGCATCTTGCAATCCAAGTGAAATCACCAACGTTCAAACTTCTTATTTCAAAAACAACTCCTTGTTTTGATAATTCAGATACAGTAGCGTCATTTTTTGCTTTTGCTTTGAGTCTGAAATAGTAAAATAATACTAAATTGCTTAAAATATAAATAACGATAAAAAATTTTACCCTGATGTTTCTTGTGTGTCAACAAGTAAAATAATATCAAAGTTGTTGGGTAGTAAGTAAAACACTTCAGTATTGATCTCTGCAGGAATCTCAGTTTTCTTTGTTGTTTTTTTATTTTTATCATTGCTTATTGCGATTTCTTTGGTATGCATTTGTATTGGTTCATCTGCTTTTGGCTTTGCTTTGTTATTACTTTCTGAAACATTTGATGAACTTACTCCAGAAATATTTTCAATATTTTTATCAATTTCAGCAAATTCTATTGGATCCTGAATGAAAATGTATAGATTTTAATAAATTTGGATGCTCAAGTAGAGATTTAGAAATTATCTCAAAACTCTACACTTACATTATTTTGTTCATTATCATAAAGTTCTGTTGAGAGTGAATCATCTATAATTTTTGAATAGATTGAGTGTTCATGTTTATTTTTTACTGTTATCATAGGTTCAACATTTTCTCTACAAAAATCTTCAAAATCTTCTTCAGAACTTGTGGATGATTTTTGGGTAGATCTGAAATGTTCCACTTGTGTTTTTTCTGTATCATATTTCAATTTATTATCAATTTGACCCTTGAAAGTAACTGCATTATTATTTTCATTCAGTTTGTGTTTCATACATATCAAAAAGTTTCAATCTTACCTTAGCATAATAATTACTATCACAGTCATCTTCATCATCATTTATAACAATAATATCATTATTTACAGTTGAAACATTTTCCATGGGTACTTCTTTTCTTACAGAAGACTTAATTGGTGAATTTATTGACAAATTTTTTAAATAGTTAAACTCATTAGAATCATTTTTTATAAGTTTGTTACTTTTTACATTATCATTTTTACAACCATACTGAAAATGAATTCAATTTTGATAAAATGAATCAACAATTCTTACAATTATTTATTATTACTATATTGAAGTTATGAATTTACCTTTGATTCAACCTCAAATACATTGTCATCATCATCTGAATTTACTAAATTATATTGATTTTCATGAATGAAAACACTAGTATCAGGAAAAGAAAAGTCTCTATCTGCTGATTCAAAAGGAAGAGGAGAATTAGAGACTTGTACCTGATAATCAAAATTATCAGAAGCTTTAGATGTACTACTTGAATAAGGTATTTCTTGGGGTTTTTCAGGCAAGTTTTTGGTCCTATTTTTGTCTTTAAGTAATACCACAGCTTCTGAAGATTTTGTGTCTTTATCAATATTTTGAACTCTTTCAATTGCATCCACTCCATTATCTTCATCTGAATTAACATTCAAATGTCCTTCATATAAACTTATAGCTAAAGCTAAACCAGAATCGGTTATGCTATATTTAGCTGGAGAACTCTTTTTTGATACTAAATTTTTACTGATTAATGTTGTCATTGATGACCATCCGGAGTAGTGCTCTAAAGCTGTTCCCTTCATTTGACAATCACTCTCGGCTTGGGCTTGAAATATTATATCTTTTTTAAACATGTGACCTGAAATATTTAGCAAAGTGTAAAAAAATTTTTTTTATAAGTTATAGTCTCAAAATTAAAATTTGAAAATATTTTACCTGGATAATTTGGTTGCTGAGAATTTTTATACATTGTTATAAGGATGGCAAATGCAGCAGATCCAATTTTAGGAACATAAGGCTTGTTGATGCTCTATAATTAATATAGTTATTATATAAGTTGAAGATATCTTTTTTATACTTCAGGTCTATCATACAAACCTTTCGTTTTTTGGCAGGTAGAGAATCATCATTGATTACTTCTTTAGAACTATTAGAACTAATTTTATTTGGCGATGAACAAGTGCCTTCTGGAAGAGAAGGAGAATCATTTTTTTGGGCATCACCAGATTCAGTTTTCTTTCTTTCTCTCTTACGAGGTTTTTTTGAACCATCATTACTAGATGATGGTAAGTTATTTAATAATTTATGTTGAGACAATTTCTTATCTAACATGTCACATAGTTTGTGACCAAAATGTTTCAAAATAATGCAGTCTCTTCCAGTTTCTAAAACTAAGGGATACCTCCTCAAAGAATCTAGGGCTTTGCCAAAGCAAAATTGCATTTGTAAATCTCTTGCTTTAGCTTCATCCTGCCACTCTTTCAACCATTGTTCGAACAATGGGTTTGCACACTTCTTGGCTTTTGCCATACTGAGATTTTGCTGAGAGTGAAAAAACATGTTACTTAAAAAATATTTGTTTAATTCATAACTAACCTAATGGATTTCATTGAAGAAAATACCTTTTGAAAATAAATAATTCATCAACTACTGTTGCGGTTTTTTATCCATCGCAGCAACGCTTGTTTACTTTTATAATCATTGATTATAAAGTCAGTATCATGAAAATTAATTTTAATTCTCAACAAGTTTTTCAATCTCAATCGCGCACCGTAGAACTGTCAAAAATGTTTGTTTACACTTTACGGCCTAAAAGCTGCGGGTTAAAAAGTGCTCTACATACTGCTTCGTTACAGTTTACATGTACTGACAGGTTCGTATACTTTCGAAATAAGGAAACTATACGAAAGCATCGTTTTACCGCCAAATATTTATTCGCGTCATTCTACAACGAGCCTCCAAAATACAGTCCTGAATACAGTCACGATTACCATTTAACAAGCTTTCTGCTCCGTCCGTACACCTACATGCTCGCAAGAATCACACGCACATCCCCGAGTGTAGAAAAGACCGCCAATGTAATGTGGTGCTTGGATGCACGCAACCGCAGCAGTACGGGCAGACAGACAGTGCACTCCGCATGTGGAATTCATTCATTTTCACCTCGCAGGATTCTATGTATTTATATTTATAAAAATGGCGGACCTAGTGCTAAGAGAATTGGAGGCTGCTGCACAAGTTATCCTTGTAAGTTTTTCATCGTAAATTTTCCTCGAAAAAGTTGGGTATTCCTTGTCGTTAAAAAAAATTCACAGTACCATCGTGACGATTTATACATCTCGACAGGATGGCCGAGCCATTTCAGGGTTTATAAAGCAGACCTTATAGGTTATCAATCGAATATAAACTGAGTAAAAGTTCGATTTGAACCTGAATTTTTAAAACTAATTTCGCTCTCGAACTAATACCTTACAAACTCATTAAATTTTTGTTAATAAACCTAATACAATAAGTACGTATCTCGTTACACTTACATCGAACTTTGACATGGAATTCGAGTTATTTTCATTTTATTTTTTGTCTGCTTATTTTGAAAATTTGAAAATGATTAACTTATTAAAAACTTCTACTAAATATTAATACAAACCTTTTCGTTCTTGTGTAATTAAAACCTTAATATCAGAGAAGCACTTCAATGTACAGTTAATTAAAAATGGTTTAGTCTTGATGAAGAGGTACTCTGGAAAAGTTCATGTCACTTATGAATATATTTATGTACACAACATGTACAAGTAGAAAATTAGAAAAAAAAGTGTTCATACAAGAAAATGAAAACTCAACTAATTTTTTTTCAATCATAATAATTTCAATAAATTTGATCAAACATAAATATTTTCAAATTTAAAAAATTTTGGAAAATCTTTTATTTCAGGCAGTTAAATCAATAAAAGTTAAATTAGATGAGCTAGATGAGATTTTTATAATCTGTAAACCATTATAATTATTTTTTTATGACAAAATATGTTTTAAATTTCATTTTAATATTTAAAATTTTTGTGCAGGCAACTCCAAATTTAGTAACACAGGAACAGCGACAGACAGCAGAAGCTGTTTTTCTTAATTTTCGAAAGACAAAATCTCCATATGAGCTATGTCGAAATATTTTGGAAACTACTACAATGGACTACGTCCTATTCGAGGCTGCTGGTGTTATAAAAATTGCAATGATACGAGAATGGGATATGTTGCAGGCAGCAGACATAGCATCAATGAGACAATATTTATTCCACTATATTATCAGCAAGCCAACTCTAGCTCCATTTGTGAGAGAAAGAATACTTCAAGTTATTGCTATCATAGTGAAGAGAGGTAGTGTTGAAGATTTAGGCGAAGAGAGAAAAGAAATTTTGAATCAAGTTGAAAATCTCATAAAAAGTGGTGATCTTCCTAGAGTAAGTGTTTATAATTTATTTTATTTTAAATTTATTTTACTTCATTTGTAAAGTCTCTGAAATAAAGTGTAACAAATAATTTTTTTCTCAAGATTCCTTATAAATTCTGAAAGAAAAGAAACTAATAACTTTTTTTGTTAGAAAAATATTCAAAACAAATTACAGAAACTGTTTTCAAAATTTTTATTAGTTGAGCATCATCCAATTACTAAATCAATTACATTTTTAACCAATCTATTTTTTGCAGCAAATGTTGGGGTGTAGTATTATATCATCTCTTATGCAAGAGTATGCCACAACACTAAAATCTTCTGATGTTGGATTAACGTGGGAGGTTCACTTTAAAGCAAAGAAGCAGTTCGAAGTTACATGCCTCAAAAGAATATTCAAATTTTGCTGTCAAGCTTTGAATGAATTTACTACAGATGGTATTCCTGAAAATACCATGTCTCTCATCAAACATTTGTTATCAATTTGCGAAAATGTTCTTACGTGGGGATTCATCTATGTTAATCTTTCAAAGCGTTTGATAGGTGTTTTTGAATCAATTTATGAAACAGACACTTGTCCAACGCTGCGATTAACGTCCCTATGGCGTGATGTTATGCTGGAGCCAATGATTGTTCAATTATTCTTCCGTCTTTACTGGAAAGTAAGGACCAATCCTTCACTAGCACATCATGCAAGAACTTGTTTGATTCAATTAGCTAGCTTGAATGGCACTGTCTTCCAAAATGATGATTGCAAAATGCAATATGTATCACGATATATTGAAAATTTCTTAGAACTGCTTCTGAGTATTGAAATAATTGACCATGAAGCAATTGGAATTTCTTTAATCTTTAAAAAATTAAACAATTACTTCAAGCCAAATATTTTAAATCTACCAGAAGCGTTCCAAAGGCAATATATAGAAAATATGGTACGAGTCACTTGCGTTTTCGTTGAAGGTGCCTCTAAAGAAGATGTAAGTAATTCAAATCAATCATGAGCTTACTTAGCGCTTATGAACTAGATTGCAACCTAATGATTTTAATTTTATTTCAGGCTGGTGCTGACGATTGTATGTTTACCGAAGGTTTAGAAAGTATTCTGGATGCTTGGACAATTGTTCTCATGGAATCACCAATATTTCCGGGCGACCTTTGCCAACAAAGTGCACTGCAAATATTTAACTGTTATTTAAAATGCCATTTATCACCGCCGGACGGCTCGCGTGGAGCTGCCGGTATACAAAATGTTTCAGACACCCAAGATATAATGAACGATTTGGAAGAAAACGACAGAACCAAGTTCAATTTAGATCTTTTGTCAATTGGTTTGTTCGGAAGATTGGTGCCAAACCATGCGTTGCAATTGCTCTCACGACTGCTCGAAGATCGTACGAACAAGCTGAAAGAGCATCTAAACCGTCTGGTCAATCAAGCCAACTCCTTCGACATGAACGAGCAAACGATCGCGGACAATCTTTACGAGGACCTTCACTGGCTCGTTCTCATAGCCGGTCACGTGCTCTGCATGGAAGCCGACGGGGAGACACCTCTCATACCGTCCGAAATCATGCGGTACAGCATGAATCAAATACGAGAAGGCTCGATGGACATCAACGTGACGTTGCAACTGTTTGCCTCGCCGCAATCGAACATAAGCGACATCGCGGGTGCCGAGCAATCGGCCGACCACGTGATACGACTGACGGCCGCCGTGTTTCGGCTGAGCGAAGTCACGAAAATTGCCATCAGTTACAACGCCGCCCAGCACTTGTCGCCCGAGCTGTGCAGCAGCATCCTCTGGTTCATGCATCGATGGGCGCTCAGCTATCTCATGATAAAGGAGACCAACTACAACGAAATAAGCACGACGCTGCTCGAGGCCTTCGGCGAAGAATCGCAAGGCTCTCCGTGGACCCTCAACTTTTTGGTGGACAAAATTATTTGTCACATTCAGGCCTTCAAAGGCGAAGCAGCAGTTACCGATGAAATCCGTAAATTACTGTTATCATTGGTTAATGTTACGAACAAGTGAGTTGAATTTTTACTGTATATTTTTTTTTTTGTATTCGAACATCCGACTATAAAGCGACACAAATTTTTTTTTCAGAGCGAGTATGATAATGAAATGCGAACGATTCGTCGATTTAGTGACATTGGCTATTAAGAGCGAAGATTTGCCACAAACGGTCAAGCGTACATTAATACAAGCTATTGTAGGAATTGGCATGGCACTGCCGTCCGATGACCCAGAACGCATGCAAGAATATTATGGGCAAATATTAATGCCGGTTCAAAAAAAGTTCACCGATATTATTAATCACGTCGATTTTCCACGAACTTACCATCATGAAATGATCAAAGTTCAAATAATGGACGTTCTGGAAACTATGGTTGGTGTCGCGGAAGGAGTTACAAGTAATACAGTACACACTGTTTACCAATACTGTGAACCAGTTCTAAATGAAATGCCGCGCATGATAGGCCTTTATCACAATTATCAGCAAATTGTTGACCTTATACTTGATTTATTCCACAAATGCTCGAAAAATATGTTGTACTTCCTCCAACATACCGACGGCCTGTTTGGAATAATAGTACAACTTTTACAGAATTATGCTGCCAGCAATGTGAATCGCGTCACATCAGACACTACAGCCGAAGAAGATGCGTTTCAAGACATATTACTCATAATGAAAATGCTGACGAATGTACTGAGCAAAGATTTTATTTCCTCTAGCACATTAGGAGATGATGCACCGACTCAAAACTGTGAGCCTGTGACTGTCTTTCTGTATGGTTTTAACTTCATAATGCCTATGATGACTATTAATTTATTCAAATTCCCGTCTTTATGCCTCCAGTAAGTAGAATGCATTTATTAGATGTGGTAACGAAAAATTTATTCCACTTGATTAACGAAAAAATTATTAATTTTCAGATATTTTAAAATGATAACTTACTTCTGCGAAATGCACCCAAGACAAGTTTTCAGCTTACCTACGACATTGCTTAATCAGTTGTTAGCATCGGTTGAACTCGGTCTTTATTCTTA
>CACVKI010144254.1:0-17516 GCA_902732785.1 Trichogramma evanescens
AAAAAGAAGACCCGGGCTATGTCATCAGCCTCCGAAGCGGTAAAAAACCCCGATCACTGTGCGAGCTGGAAGCGATAGGATAACCATAAGTAGGAGCCCGAGGCGAGGACTCACAAGGCTGGCAATAGATGGAGCACAACATTCTTATGATGAAGTCAGAAGCGAGAACCACACTCACAAGAGGGCGCCGGATGCGGGAGCCAAGGCTCAGCAGGAACGCATGATGGCGCCTGAAGCGAGAACCACACTCACAAGATGTAGCCGACAGAGCAATTGGGGCACTTGCCATCGGCGGCAGAAGCGAGAACCACACTCACAAGATGACACTAGACAGCGAGTTCTAATGCTCAACTCAGGAGGAGACGCCAGCAATGTGTGACCACGCAGTAGACGGCTCTGAAAAAGGGGATACGACAATCGAGAGTATGCGTCGCGCAGGATCGGAGGTTCGCCAAGTAGAAAAAGATAAGTCCCTGAACCCCTAATCGTCGCATATCACCATGCGACGGATGGGGGATGTATGGAAAAAACAAGGACTAACATAGAAGTAGCAGAAAATGCTCAACTAACCCCGGCCTCACCGAAGCAATGCCTAGCGGCGGTTGCCAGTGAGTGTCCAAATGGGGTGAAGGGAAAAAAAAACACACACACACATACACACATACGGACAGTTGTTGAGAATTAAATCTAGTTTACAAATATGTAAACCAAATTGTCTTACGAGGTCTGGTTCAAAATCTCGCTTTCGAGCCTATCACAGAGCTTACTCTATGAGGAAGCAAAAAACAATCACAACCTTACCCTTTTTCTTTTAAGGCTAGATTGCGAATAAATTGTAATAGACATTAAACCATTTATTTTTAATTTAGGCATTAAACTATTTATTTGTATTTAGGAAAAAAACTGTCTAATAAAAATATAATTTTTCAGCATACGAGCCCGTTTGTGGCTGATTTCGCGCTGAGCGTGCTCAGTTAGTAGTCAGTTAGTTTCGTCGAGGAGAGCAGCGCGCTATATGGCGACAATTCACACATCTCCTAATCCTTAATCATTGAGTATAGGTCGAGGAGCCGTGCTTACAGTCGAGGAGACGTGTGAAGTCCCGCAGACTCTCGCGTAGAGCCGAGACGACTCACGCAGCTCCTGTGCGTGTAGCCTGTGCTGTCTGCTACAACATGTTAAAGTGGCGAGCCGACTCGCGCTGCCTTTAACCTCTCTTTCTTGAATGTAAATATATCTACACGAGATAGAAATGTCATTTTGAATTCATGTTTGTGTTCGCACCGAACACGATTACTGTAAAAATGAAGCAGTAGAAAATTAATAATGGAAAGAAATGCAGCGTGACCGATGTTATACCGTCTCTACTCATCAAGACACTAGGAAAATCAGTGTATTTAGATTCAATTTGGAACAACTTGTACTTTATGCAACCCCACGTTTTTCAGAAACAAAATATTCACACAAGTTGCATACACTATTTTACACGAGACATATGCATATGAGGCGCTTTAGACAGTATGTACACGAGAGCCTCAAACTAGCGACAAAGTTCCATTTTTCATGTTCGAGTGCTATAAAGAAAGTAAATGAAAGATAACAATTATGCATGATATAGTTCTCAAAACTAGCTCTTATGCAGAAAAATTTTTAACACATCAATGGCTCGTAGCGGTGTGGATACAGTCGAGGTGTGTTTGCAGCGTTGGGGCGCTGTAGGCACCGAGGCCGCGTATCGAAGCGATAACAACTAATTGAACTAATTACTAAGCGTAAATAAATAATTGAATATATAGGGTTTGCCAAATCTATTGAAATAGTAATCCTGTCGTAGTGAGTATGATAGTAGGGTAGTATAGCCTAGATAAATGAAAGGTAGAAATACCAAAAAGAGCAATTGCCAAGAGAGAGAGGTTGCAGTCGAGCAGGTACGCCGAGGCTACCGTGCGCCTGCGGGCGGGGGGGGNGGGGACAAATATATTATTCGTTATGCTCTCTCCCGGCAATTGATATTTATTTTAATTAATTATAAATAGTATGTCGCATATGTATTTCTATTTCAGCACGACAAATCGTCGGACGAAGGGCCGCGGTGGCGCTGATTTGCGATGGGAGGAGGAGAGAGAGATAATTTCAGGGCTCGTGCCTAGAATGTACAGATCCGCGAGCCAAGACTGTTACCGGCTTTGTTGCCTATAGCGTCACGTTGTCTGGCATACACTCGCCTTGATATTGTATTGTAACTTCGCAAGTACGAATTAGAGTTGATAAGTCGAGTCACGGTAATTTGTGCAGCTGCAGTGCGCGGGTGCAAGTGCCTTTCGTTGCGAGGGTGCCAAGCGAGCCATGCGGATAGGCTGACAGCCAATTGTAAGTACTTGCTCGAATCAAAAGTAATCTCTCTCTTTTTTCGTACACTAAGCGGAGCAGCAGCTCGTGGGGATCATAGTCGTGCGCGCGGACATCGTATTCGGCAGAAGCCGACTTAATGATTCGTTTTTCTTATCATCACAGGCGATTGCCTAATTCAATCTAAATTGATTCTTGTTCCCTTAGTTTTTAGTATTTAATAAATCGATTTATATTAAAACGTAAAGCACGACTATTTCACAGCTGGACCTTACTCTGCTCTTACGTCCCACGGATCTAAACGATCAAAATCCCGTTTTAGTATATAAAAAATTTTTCTGCCTTAGCGCACGTTTTAAGGGGGCCAACTATCAACTCAGCGCGGTCCTCGACTGTACCCCCGTCTCCTCGACCTGTACGCCTGCGCTAGGCGTGTTTGAGATAAAAATCAAATTAATTTCATTTGTAATGTAATGCAGTGTGTGTCGAGGCCACTGGCGCTCGATTAGCACTGTGATGTACCGCATAGTGTACACGACGATGGGGAAGAACGGCGACAATAGATGCCACCACCATCGCACTGTACACTGGCGAACGCTATGTACCGCGCGAGTGTATGATGTGAGTCAGTCGCTCTGTGAAGCTCGTCACGAACAATATAATAAATCATTCATCATAGTATAACGTAGTACTTATTTCAAAACCTGGGAATTCCGAGATATTACAACTGGTGACGAGGAAAAAATAAATAAAGCAATTGTTGGTGATATTTAAGTGCATGTGTAAGTTCGTGTCGTGAAAATCGTAGGAAGGTGCGATATATATAAATAAAAAAGAAAAAAAAAATTGTTCAAATGCCACAAGGTAACGGCAAAACGGGCTGGATACAAAATCTCAATAAAGCTGAAATAATTGTAGAATTAGAAAAGAGAGAAATAGAATTTGATGAAAAGGACACCTATAAAAACTTGAGAGAATTGTTGCGGACAGTCATTAAAAGTGAAAAGAAACCAGAAGACTCGGAAACTGGAAGAGCAATAAAAGAGCTCGGAAAAATTTATTTTAGCGACTCCGATACAGACACCAGAGCAAATAGTGAGTTCGACGAGATAGACGATATGGGCAGCAAGTTAAAAATTGAGTGATTGATCTTAACCCATTAAGTCCCAAAAGACGTTTTCAACACTTTGTTCGGGCCCTGTATTTTTGGTGAAAAAAATTTTTTTCATTTCTCGAATTTTTAAATGGAAACTATTTGAAATGTCGGGGGTTTCGTGCAAATATCGCATCTTCAATACCTAAACTAAAAGTTTGTGGAGCTTAGATTGAAGAAAATAAAGTTAAAAAATACATTTCTTTTTCAAGCCCTTCGTTTTTAAAAAAAATACTAAAAGTTTTCATTCATTTTTTCGTGTTTCGACCGCCATTTTTTCGTGTTTAAACATTAATTTTTTTCATCGGAACTCCTCTATCAGTTTAGATATCAAGGACGCGATATTTACACAAAACCCTTGAAATTTCAAATGGTTTCCATTTAGAAATTCGAAAAATAAAAAAAAAATTTTTTCAAAATCACGTTTTCTTGAATTAAATCAAGTTTAACATTTGACCTGATCATTTTTTTGAAAATCTGAGATCAGATTCTGAAAGGGCATTAAATTTTACACAAGAATTAGTTCCTCGCATATTTTTTTACCCCATTTTCACTAAAAATACAGTGGCCGAATAAAGTGTTGAAAAAACATCTTCTTGGGACTTAATGGGTTATTAAAATTCAGGGGCAGCCGCACTAGAATTTTTGACAAGCAATGCCACAAATATACTATTAATACAATCAAAGTGGTTGTTTTCGTTAAAATTCATATCTTATGATGTTTTAACTGTAGTTAGGTATTTAAAAATTTCAGCATAAATATAGGTTATGCATTCGGTTACAGTACACCATATTGTTTTTTTCTCATGGACTTGATTTAAAAAATTCACTGCAGATTGTTACTCCAACAAATACTCATTATAAAGGATTTTAAAAGATTGGAATAACTAACTTTCATCTAAGCTGCCAACAAGTCTTACCGTTAAGCAATTAATTGAGAAATTATTGTATAAAAATCATACTTAATGATCCATTCATTCAAAATATATTCATACAAACCATCGAAATCTAATGTTCCGGAGCCATCTGCATCGATTTCATCAATCATCATATCTAATTCCTCTGGAGTTAAATTGTCATCTAATTCATGAAGAATATCTCTGAAAACTTCGGTAGTTATATAACCATTTCCTTCTTTATCATAAAGTCGGAATGCCTCCCGAAGTTCAGCTTGTACTGCTTCTGCATCGGCATCATCTTCAAGAAACCGAGCGGCTAAATTACAAAATGTATCAAATCTTATTTCTTTCCTACCTGTTAAAATAAAACATAAAAGTTTTATAACGTACGTACTATGATGCCTTCAGAATTAATATTATATAGAAGAAATAAAACTATTGAAAATATAATACATTTTTTTAATCAAAAATTAAGAACATAAGGGAAAATCGTTGACCTTGAAACTGTTATAAGAATAAGAATTGTTTAAATAATACTCTTAAATTTTTTTAGAATTTTTTGAATTATTTTTTTTTTTTTGACTTCCAACATTCCTCAGAAAATTTAAAAATTAACTCTAATAAAAAAGTTAACTTTACTCCCAGTTGAAAATATTTGCATGGATTTCCTCGTGGATCAGCTACGTGGAATCGATGCTTATCGGAGATAGATTCTGCGTGGAAACAGCGTGGAAACATCGTGGAAAGTACATCGATCCCACGAGGAAAGATCATAGATTCCATGTAAATTTTTGCCAGTTTATTCATAAGGACTGTCTTGGGCGATCTGGAGAGATCTCAAAAAATCATCTGCAATGTACAATTGTCTATAAAATCGATGATTTCCCTGTTTTTATTGTGATACTTCACGTTCAGTTGCAAAAGTCACGTTGAAAATATTTAAGATATCATCCATAATTTAATTATTTGCCAACTATTCCATTGGTTAAATTTAAAAATTTTTGAAGCTACGTGGGTTTGCATATCTCCCAACTGTGAGCAGAAGTAATTTTTCTCCTATATCCATATTTGCTCTAAATAAAAGGTTCACTCTTTGCTTACTGATTTTTCTACCACTACATTCTTAGTTTTTGAATTCTAATGTTTTATTAGGAACTCATTGATAAATTAAAGCACCTTCTTCAAAGTTGAAAATATTTTATTTTTCACGGTCTGAAATCATGTCTTTTAATAATATTTTCTAATCCTCAATTTCATCCAAATTGACAAAATTGCGCTCTCCATATACGTTATTGAAAATAATGCCATTTTATTTTGGATATGTTCAAAGCCATCCAGACGATGAATCTATTATACACATACGAAAATTTCGTTATAACGATCTCTGTTACTTACACCAGATACAACAAAAAATAAATCTAGAGTCAGTATCGATTTGATCTCGTTACTGGGAGATAACTAAGTTTGTATCTATCCTATTCTCGTATGCACGTTAGATATGACTCGTTTGAGTGGTCAATGATAACAAGAGGAAGAGCCTGCCAGAGCTTAAGAGGAATGCTCGTTCGGCCATACACTCCCTCGCTCTCGCTCGAGAGAACTTACCAGCCCAGCTCGGATTTCCAGCTCGCTTGAATTGACTTCTCTCGAGTCTCTCAGTTGCTAGAGCCAGAGAGAAGAGCGGTGCGTCACATAGAATCCGTTGGAGTTGTTCCAAGTGGCAGCACTTTAAGAAGGCCGGTCATCCTAGTACCGCGTCGGCGACGATCAGTCATGTTAAGCGACAGTCCGTAGAGACTTCAGTCCACTAGGCGTATAAGAAAGGGGAAGTTTAAGACCCAGAGTACGTTGCGTAGAGACCGCGAACGGCTGTGGAGCTACTTAGCCAAGAAGCGCACAGAGAGGAGAGATGAAAAGTAGAGACCACCGATCCTTCTCAGGACTACAACCAATCAGCCCTTTTCAGGGCTAACAAAACATTACAAAACGTAGACAGGTTATCCGCCCCCCATTGCACAAGTCTTAGTCAGATACTGAACCGAACTTATCAATAATTCTGGTACTTCAGGATTTGTAGGAATATCTTCAGTAGAATGTGTACTTGCAAATTCATTTATAAAACCGGCTTTCTGAAGTAATTACTTGTTAATGTTGTATTATTAATTTTTTTTACCATTCTTGATGCCTGAAGAACATCTATTTTTGATAAACCAGCTAGCAAATTTTCGTCAACTAGCGCACGATAGTTATTTTTGAATGATTTAATACCACCTTAATCCATTGGCTCAAAAATAGATGTCATATTTGGCGGTAAGAAAATGACTTTCACATTCGTCATGTTAGGAATAGAATTGTGCGCTGCATAATTTTCTATAAAAACAATAATTTCACTGTTTTTATTGCGATACTCTTACTTTTATTGCGTTCAGTTGCAAAAGCCGCGTTGAAAAGATTTGCGCTGTCCTCCAGGACTTACTATTAGATAAATATTCAATTGGTTTAGTTTTCACATTTTTGAAACATCGTGGGTTTGCATATCTTCTAATTACGAGCAGTGGTAATTTTTCCGAACCATTCATATTCGTTCCAAATAAAAGAGTTACTCTTTGCTTTCTATTTTTTCCACCACTGAATTTTTGGTTTTTGAATGTCAATGTTTTATTAGGAACGCATTGATAAAAAAAGCACCTTCATCAACGTTAAAAATATTTTTTTGGTTCACAGACTGAAATCATCTCCTGCAGTAATATTTTCCAATCTTCTGCTTCTTCCCAATTGAGAGCATTGCTCTCTCCACAAATACTTTTGAAAACTAAGTCATTTTCTTTGTGAAATGTTCTAAGCCACCCAGACGATTATTTAAAATTTATGATCCCAGACCATCAGCAAATTCTCAAGCCTTGGCTTTTAATAACGGTACAGATAGTGGCTTACTTTTATCGTGTTGTAACTTGAACCACTTTATCAAGCACTCATTCACTTGAGGATGTTTTGGTGTCTTCATTATTTTTCTTAAATTATTTTTCAATTGCTTTCCCAGATCGACTGTACTAAGAATTTTTCTTCATTTTTCAAAATTATTGAGAGAGTAGATTGAGAAATACCGTATTTTTCTGCAATAAGTTTTTTTATTTCTCAAACCTTTTTTTACTTCAGCTATGATTTCAGATTTCTCTTCTAAACTCATAGATGTATATTTTGGCAATATTACAAAATATAAATTGACTAACTAGCTCGACTGATACTCGGCAAATGATTTTGTAAACAATGTTTTGACAAATGATCGTTAGCTAAGCGATCATCGATGCTTACATATTCAACGTATTCCTCGCAAATTCGTCATATGATTCGAAAGAAGTGTTAAATTTGAAGTAAGAAATCTTACAATTAGAAATATTTTGAGAAAAAGTCGATTCATGTGACATTTTCTTCGAATTATCTGATATTTATTAACATTGTTTTATATTGTGATGATGTCACTATCGACGAACGCAAGTCGTTCTCGCATGTATACCGCACATGTATGAGTGTGAGAGAGTTGCGACCGACCGACCGTGCAGGGTGAAGGAAGATCTAAGCGCTTATAACCTCTGCACGCCGCGGCAGCGTAGGCACGTGCTCGTTACCGACCGAACGAGCGTCGCGGCGACCAGTAGCAACTACGGCAGCAGCGGCGGCAGTGGCAGCAGCAGGGAAGACCAACGAAGCGAAGTGAAAAGAAGACACGTGAAGCGACGCCATTACACGTTACCGCGCGACTGCGAGAGCATACACCGAAAGAAATATCGGAAATATGACCTGAGCGTGTACGTAACCCACAGCTACGATTACTTTTCGAAGTCTCAGATTCCGAACGTCGGATCGTGAAGCTACGATCTGTGTGAGCGCGCGGAGACTACGCCAAGTCGTAGCCTCAGACGGCGATTGTCGGATCGTGAAGCTACAATCTGTGTGAGCGCGCGGAGACTACACCGAGTCGCAGCCTCAGACGGCGAACGTCGGATCGTGAGGCTGCGCTCTGTATGAGCACGTGGCAAGTCCGACTGGTCGTAGCGTCTGATTTCGAACGTCGGACCGTGAAGCTACGCTCTGTGTATGCATGCGACAAATAGGATTGATCGTATAGCGTTAGATTCCGATTATTATACACGCTTTGTATATATATGGTAATAATGCCGTATATATAAATGAAGCATAATAAATAAATAAAAATTCAATAAAGCATGTTAGGTATATAGTGATAGGGTTATGCGTATTGCATTTAATCAAAAGTATATAAAAATTCTTCAACTTACTTTCAAGGGTTTACTGGTGAATTAAATAATCTAATATAACGAAACGATATTAATTTACACAAATATTGTAAAATATTTTTATTTCATGGAAAAGACAGCCTATTATTTTATATTTTACAGCAAGTAGTTTGATTTACATATCATATCTTGTAGATACATATAATTTGTTATTTTTCTTAACATGAATGCAGGGTATCTTAAAATCTGAAAAAAAATTGACTTCCACGAATTGTTCAGATATAGGCTCATCAGCTATTTTGTAGGCATGATAAAAATCATCGAACCTTATGGTTCCTAAATTTTGTACGATATAGTACAATTCGTCCTCTAATTTTACAATATTACTGAGCTTGGAAAATTGAGCTATTTCGTCTTTTTCGTCGATGCCATTGAAAAAAATTGTTCCTATTTGAAAAACTTTATCATTTACTACAATATGATTTTCATCTTCAATGAAATCTTGTTGATTGTCAACATATGTTTCTTTTTTATAATGTAATGATAATTGAATTCGAGTACAAATTGATGTAGGAAGATTACGTCGTGAATTCATGCTAGTAACAATATCCTTGAGTTCTGTGTGCTTCCTTTCGAAAGGCATGCCCCAAAAATGAATAACTGGACCAATTTCAAGTAATAATCTTGGAATATGAGTAGCAAAGTGAAACTTAGGCTTTAGATATTTAAATAGCTTGATATATAACTCATGGTGCTTCTTGATGTAGTCTTTGAGTAGATAAGTTTCTGATTCAACTACTCTTGGCGATGTAATGATTCCTATTATCTTTCGCAAAATAATGTACAGTTCCCAATGTTTATTATTATCTGGTATTAAGTCTCCTATCATAAGACCTAAATAGCGGGAAAGACAAAGCATTTGTGATGCTGATTGTTTTAGTTTTATTTTTGAGTGTGTACCTAATATAGATACATCAACTTTATCAGCTACTTCCACACTTATTGGCCGAGGTTTGTTCGAGTTTTCAATACCACAGTAGTCAAAGTTTGTTATTCTCTCATTTACTTTTGAAAGAGAAAATTTTTTTTCAACAATTATTAAAAACGTCAGGATTTTTGATATTGATTCATTCAAAACGCCTTCGCAGAAATCGTGCATGATATCGACTATTTGATTCGTAGCAATGTGAAAATTGTCTATTTCGTTGAATATACACTTCTCTTTTACTCTTCCTGTTTTATTACGTAAATCCTCTTCATAATTAAACTCATTTCGTAAAAGTTGTGGTAAGATATCGAGCCTCCTCTCCTATAGCTCTGCATGACCTACACCAATAACCTTTCAGTGAATTGAAACCTTGATTAAATCCACAGCAACTATTTAAACCCAAATTATCCCCTGTTATGAGAACACATGCAAAAAATACTTTGTGAACTTCACCGTTAATCTGAAGACTTAAACCTTTTCTTGAAAGAGTATTCAAATCTTTAATATCGGCTGAAAAAACTATGTTGCCGAAACATTCTCTGTACTTTGAGTAAAAAACTGATGACACAAGAATGTTCTTCAGTTTCGATACTAAGTTGAAGGGAAGAAAAGGCATCGACATATAAACTCCACCTAATTTTTGTTCTCCAGCATGAGATCCAAGACCGTTCCCTGGCTCAAAATCATCAAAAAATTCAACAAGCGGTAATGTCACGTTTGGTTTGTTTAAATTTTCATATTTTTTCTTCCACAAACTTCCTTGCATAATGTTTGATATTACTTTTGTTTCCTTTTTCAACATTTCAATATAAGCCATACTTTTTTCAAAAACTCCTGGCAATTCCAAAAAAACTTTTAATGAATTCTCCAAGGGAATATGGGCAATTTTTTTCTCTTCAGTCACTACTTTCGATGATGAATCATCCATTGATCTTTGCTCACCGACTTTAACGTTATCATGATCTTTAATAATATTTTTTTTCGAATACATTTTAATTCTTTGATACTCTGATAGAAAGTTTTGAAGTGGACACCTATTTTCTGATAGGATTACACTCAAATTACCTATAAAATTATCATCAATTTTGTAGGTACTGTTCTGAACAATGTCTGTAACTTTGCTTTTTAATAAAGGAACATATGCTTTGCTTATCCAGTTATTGAAAGTTTGTATTATTTGATCTATAACATTACGGGGTATCATTTCTAGATTATACAAAAATAATGTGAGTTTTATCGTTTCATCTAAAAAAGTGTTTTCGTTCACATCCGCCTCCTTTATTGAAAAATCCATTTCGTACGAGATGCGTAATTTTACAAACAATTAAATATTAAAATAAAAACTAATAATTATTACAACTTTTCTTATGCTATAAACAAGCTATAAACTATTAACGTATAATCTAATTATGAACTAAGTTATGAACTTATAGAAAAATTATAATTAAGTGGCTTTTCTTTTACGGGTTATAGCTGCGATCTTCCGAATTTTGGGTGGTTTTACAATAAGTTTATCAAGTTTAGATACAAGAGAACTTACAGATTTATATATACTAATCTTCGGAGTTTGCTTAAAAAACTAGTATTCTACAAACTGCCACACAAGAGTTGCAGCAGCAGGAAAATCTTTTTTAAGGACAGTTGTTAATTTATAGCTAGCTTCTACAGCTGAAAACCCTGATTCGTTGCCTACAAATTCATAAGTGAAATCATTTATAGAAATGTAGGATTTTTTATTGAATCCAAAGATTTACCACAAATAACAATACAAAATGACGGAGTTATTTTGTACTTGGTGTAGATCGCGTTAAAATCGTGTATTTTTTTGGTGACATCTGCTTTATGCTTTTCTATATCATCAGGATCTACCTGTATAATGGAAAACGGTATTAATCGAATTTTAAAACAGATATTAAGTATTGCCAACAAATTTTGTGTACATCTTGCACCTTATCTCATATTATATAGAATCACCTCCCAATAATAGAAAACGCACTATAGTGAATGAAACTTTATTTATAAATTAATATAATTTAATCATACTGAACTAATTCATCGGTAGTGAAATTTTATAATATAATTGAGCATTAATACTAAATATATCAATAGTTTTTAATAACTTTCTGAATATACTATCATTATTTATAATGGTTTCATTTACTGGTAAAAATGTTTCATTCACTGGGTAGGTGAATCTAATATATCTCGATTATTATAATGTATGATTCCGATAGGTACAAATAAATTAAAGAATGTACACAAAACTTTTTCACTTGGCCAAAAACAATTATGGTTACTCACTGTGCTGTGTTGTATGAAAGATTTTGAAGCTTCATCAATCGATGCCTTCCAGTAAAGTCCTCCTTTGGCCTTCGATTTTCCCACTTGATGTTCGCCCAGTAAATAAGTAATCAAAAAAAGACTTAGATAATTTTTGCTCACTGGAAATTAAATGTTATCGTCAAATATTTGAGAACACACCACGAACTTATACATAAAACTAAGCAACAGAACACACGTGCACGCGCAACTTACAGCTGTTATTACACAAACACTGAGGTGTATAGCTGGTATATATATATGTGTGTGTATTCATTCAACGCCGCACTGTTTTTGGACATGCGCGAGTCGAGTAAGTTGTGAAACTCGTACCGCGAAATTCAAATTCAATTGGAATTTTACTCTACTTAAATGAATACTTAAATTTTGCAATTACTTACAAGGATTGGTCCTTTCTTTGTAATCGTTTAAAATTTCCTCGATCTCACGTTTGTTTTTAGCTTTTTCTTCAGCGATGGGTATAATTTTTTGCGAGCAATCACTCACTTGTGAATAAAGATCAGGCAAAGTTGGATTGTCACTATCGTATTCGTTTAATATCTGAAAAAATATAAAAAAATGTATTTGCAAAATTCATAATTAATTTATAAATAAAATATAAAAAGAATCTCACCAGTTCGAAGCCTTCCTGCGTAAGTAAAGCAGGGATTTCCTTAAAAATTTCGGTTAATGTAAGCTCTGTGAAAAACGCTTTTCGTGGTATAGACAACCCCTTCCAACTTTGACGGAATTCATCGTCAACCGCTACTTTTGTTTTTATTTTTTTCAAACAATCTAAAAATTAAGTTTATGAAGAATGTGTTTCGTCAATACTTACTTTTAACAAAAATTAAATAAAAAAAATACCGTCGATAATGTCAGGCTCGGGTTTGTGTGTTGCACACCGTGTTCCGTAGAACTTTCCCCATTTTGTTCGAAGAGATTTGTGCATGTTTGGTAAGATTCCTTTAGCTTCTTTGCTCTGAGTGGAAGATGAGTAATATCTAACTAGTCTTTCTCCAGGAAAAATTACACAAAGTTCTTTTGCTAAAAATTCGAGCCTTTTTTTGTCCATTTTAAGTCTGGAAACGTGATTTGTTAGTATACACATGTACCTCTACTATTTAAAATTTAAATAAAGAAATTTTAATCAACGTACAAATAATGCGCGCCATTTTTTATAAATTCTTCTTGGATCATCAGTTTCGCTACCAAGTACGGGTTGAATACATCTTTTTGTACCCGAGAAACTGCAGAAATTTCTACTTCTACTTCTACTTCTTTTTGATCATCAGCGTTATCTTCAATTTCTGAAACCGATTCATCTTCTTCTCCGGATTGTTGTATTTTGTTATCTTGGGAGTATGCGAGCAACATCTCGCACCCATCAAAACTTTTGAGCAAAGCTTGATAAACGTAATTATCTTTTACGGTATAGAAATTTGTATCATTTATGAGAACGTGCAGAAAACCTATAAAAATGAAAGAATTTAATAAATCACCGATTATGATATAACTAAAAAGATTAGAAAAATCGTGTTAAAACTCACTTAATTTATTGGACACGTTAATTGTCGGGTTGTTTTGAATTAAATTATCTGTGTCAAGACTAGCCCTAGAATGAGTTGGCCTTGCGTAATGGTCTTGAACGGTGGTACAACGGCTGTTTGATATGTCCATCAACGTTCCATGTTCATTAAATGATCCAGCTTGTGCAGGTACTTGAGCGTTTGAGACATTATACACAATATGCGGATTCTGCGGATAATTCGGAAAGCCAATACCGGGCAAAAATCCATTGGAAAAATTGTTGTACATTTTCTGAATGAAGTATAACGCACAACATATGATTATAATGCACAATAAACTAATCCTACTGACTACAATCATGTAAGATAATCAAATAAGTGTACTTACGCTTATGTTTTTTAAATAACACGTGCTTTGTCGATGGTGCCCAATTGACGTTTGCATACACACTGTGACGTTTGCACCTCACTGGCTGTATAGATATATACTAACTAACGCGGCTGTCTGATTCTCGCTATATCTCGTGTATATGGCTCGTCAATACATGCACAAACTCAATAACGTGCGCAGCATCTGTCATTGACTTGCAGCATCGGGTCATAAATATACTCGCCATCGCGTGTGTACACAGAGCGTAGCGTCACGGTCCGACGTTCGAAATCAGACGCTACGACCAGTCGGACTTGCCACGCGTTCATACAGAGCGCAGCCTCACGATCCGACGTTCGCCGTCTGAGGCTGCGACTCGGTGTAGTCTCGCGCGCTCACACAGATCGTAGCTTCACGATCCGACATTCGGAATCTGAGGCTACGACTTGGCATAGTCTCCGCGTGCGTGCATTGAACGTAGCATCTCGCTACGATTCTCGTAGTCTCATACTTCGCTAATAGTCGCAACTTCTCATTGCGAGTCGCGAATGCTGAGACTACGATACGAAAATACTACGACTTCCGTGTTGGCAGAACCCGTAGTAGCACTCAATGATCGTAGCCTCACCTTCCAATATTTCTTTCGGTGTAGAGTCCAAGGCTAAAAAGCGAGTTGAAACCGAAGGTATCCGAGGCTACGAGGAGGTTCGTCGAAACGAAGTCGAGACGAGTGAAGTGCTCAGTGAGGCAGAGTGAGACTACGCTCGTGAAGTAGCATGTGTGCTGTAACGGGGAATAAACTGAGATTTAAGGCCGGCTAGCTCACACGGCGTGAAACAACGTGAAATATCAATGTCGGGTCACAAAATGATTGCTCGTCGAGCACGCTGCTCGACGAGCTACTTACGTCTAGTGTTGTCGCTCGTGTGTCGTTGCTCGGCGAGTCATCTACTCGTCGAGATTCTCGGTGTCTGAAAAGGGAGGTCGACTAAAAGGAAGAACTCGCGTTTAACAATTAAAAATGAATAAAGATTCGAATTTATTTAGAGTGAACGTTCAATAATTTTGTACAGTAAACTTTACGATACTCGCGAAGCAAAATATCAAATGGAGCCGTTCGCTCGCTCGCAAATACAATTGATAATGGCTTACTCGCTGTTGTTCGCCGATAGCTGGTTGAACTCGCTCGCAGAATCTTGGATACAGCGTTGGTTCGTCGGGGCCTGGAAGTCGCTTTCCGGTTGGTACAACGACGGCTCGGTATGTTGCAGTGTCGTGGTAACAGGGTCTGGTTTACGCGTATTTATTTGTACTATCTACGGCTGGTTTTCACACACGGCACTGCACACGATTTACAAGGAAAGTATCTACCGATCGCGGTGTGACTAGTCACGCTGGCGCACGGGTCAAGAGTGACTCTTCTCTCTCTCGTTCATCGGTCCTTCGACTCTAGCGTGTTCGCTGCTGTCATCTGCTCATCGTGCTCTCTGCACGGCGAGCCTCACGCTCACGAATCTATTCGCACCCGCGGTTTTTATTGAATTTCCAAATTCCATTACAGTGCGAATCGTTCAAGGCAAAATACGACCGATAGGTTAAATCGGTCGGTTGAGTTTGACGCCGACGAGCAGTGAGAACCGCGTACCCGTAGTGCTGTGTGTGCCTGTGTAGTACACAAACCACGTCGTTGCGAGTACCGCGAGGAGGCATCGCGAGTAAGAGCAGTGCGAGTGCCTACGACGAGAAGTCAGATTGACCGTCGAGAAGCGGCGCCGATCCGAAAACATCGAGTCGCGAGAAGGAGGTACAGTCGGCAGCTAAGAAGCGGCACCGATCCACGATCCAGCAAACGAAGCTACCTGACGAGTGACAAGCGGCCATTCCATCAGGACTCGGACATAACCGCAACTTACCAGCAAGAAGCCGGCAGGCATAGCATCGCAGACCAACGCCGATCACACCGTAAGCGTTTAGTCCTTGTAATCATAGTCAACCTTGGTCGTTCGTGTGTACGGTGTGTATGCGCAGCGTGTGTAGCGTATTGTATGTAGTGATCGGCGATACTATTCGATAGTATTGTATCGACCCGATTTTTTTTCAAGTATCGATGTATTATCGTATAATACTTCGAAAACTTGAATATTCGATTTATCGATACCTTGATTTTTTTTTCGCTGGTATCGAATAATAGTTAACAGTTTGCGAATGCGCAGTTTGCACGGCGCGCCTTTGTAAATTTTCACGCGCTAATCACGCTCCCTCTGGGAAGTATAACAGAGAGCTGCACCGTACTACATACCTTTCATACACATCGCTTTCTCTATACTTTGTGTATCCTCGCTTGCGCTCCCCGTGTTTAGGCTTGCTCGTTGAAACGACACATACGACGAAGAACCCCTCGCACAATCTCAGTATACAGTTTAAACGTTACCAGTTGTGACGCTGCAGTGAAAAAAACAAAGAAAAATCGCATCAGCCATCAACTCTGCAGCAAGTGGTTTTCTACTCATGAAAACGACAAGACGATGGACGAAGTGACGTATTATTATACGCTCTCCATTATCTCTAAATACTCGGGAGAAGTAGTGATAATTACAAATCTGATTAAATTTGAATTATTCGACCATTTAGTGAAAACGTACAATTACAGTGGGCTGTTTGAAAATTTCGAACCATTAAACTGTGGCTTCAATGTTTCAATGTATCGTGCATAAAAAAGTGAGATACTGAACATTTAGATATGATGGTATTTTTACACTCGTATGAGTTAGAAGAATGGTTCATTGTTTAAAAGTATTGATATATTCTATGTTCACATTATTTCGTTGCATGGAATGTTTCTTTCAAGTTTCAAAAATATATTTAAAAAATATATATGAGTCAGATTCAGAATTTTTGAAATAAACCTGCGGGCGAGGTTCACGGATTTTCTTGAAATTTTGGTATGTTATAGTACATCATAAAAGGGTCCTAAAACTAAAATTTTAGACCCCCTCCCCCCTCCTACCCCCCACTTCCGGTATAAACGCCCATTTTCGATCTTAATTTTTTTTGAGGCCCTGAAGCAATTAAAATATCTGAAAAAATTCATAAAGGTACTTTTCAGCAATCCAAACAACCTTGAATTTTTTCAAATTTTTTGAGTGCTTCAGGCCTTCAGAAAAAATCATTGAAAATTCAAATTATTCTATTTTTGGTGAAATGGTTCGATATACCAGACCGGAGTATTTTTTTCTTACTTCTGACACCAAAAAACGATTCCTTGAATTTTTTCAGAATTTTTCATTCATGCCGATAAACCGCTTTTTTCACGAAAATAATTTTTTTAGGGCGGTACGAAGTCTCGAAATATCTGGAAATTTTTTTTTTCATTTTGTTCATTAAAATACATAATCTCAAATTTTTTTCAGATTTTTTAATTGAAGGCGATATCATCTAGAGCCAAAAAACGCTATTTTTATCAAAAAAGGTTCCTGTAAAAAAAATTGAAAAAAATTTTTTTGAATTCCTTGACAAATTTTAATAAATTTTGACCGTTTCAAAGTTTCGATTGAAGCTTTTTAGCTCATTCTAGAGCATAACAAAGATTAATGCGAAATTCTGAAGACATTTATCATACTTACATTATTTTTCAAATGTCTTCAGAATTTCGCATT